>JAGVSQ010000565.1:0-37726 GCA_022683975.1 Rhyacophila evoluta | reverse complement strand
AAATAAATCAAGGATACTAAAACAAGTGATAAATAATCTAGAAGAAATTTTAACTCCACCATAGTTTAATCGATCTTCAAGTGTAATTTCTTATTCCAAATTCATAAATTTCAAATCATTTAAATTACTAGAATCAATTTAGTTCATTTAAGAAAAAAACATTTTTATTCTTGTATTATATATATAAATAATAATAAAAAAATATTTTTCCATACCTTCTGTATAACATTGCCATTACTGATTTGAGCTGAATTTAACGGCATCTGTGACATAAATTTCCCTAAGCTGTTTTTGTTCATGACGATTTTTACTGCATTACCAAGACCCGTCCCACTTTTAAGTTGTATGACTTTAGGCTTTTTTCCTTGCCCCGTCAACTGATTGAGATTAATTATTTCTCCTTTAATTGCACTATGTGGCACTGTTAGAACATCTCCTTTGGATTTTTTAACCACAGTAATTGTGCTCGGTGAATTTTTAACTGGTATTGTATTAACAATATTGGCATTTTTCGTCAACGGCGGAACCTTTCCTGTGCCCATATTTATGACTTGACTAGTCTTGGGTATTTGCACAAAATTTAAACCAGCATTGGTGACGGCTTTCTTGATGGTGTCTAAAGGTACTTTCTGCAAGATGTTGGGTTTCGACTGTCCTGTGATGGCGAGGAATTGACTACTGCTCATGGTGTATATTTTGGTGTTTTTTAATTTTCCCGTTGGTAATATTGTTGGTTTGTTTTTAATATCAGCTGGTTTTGGTGGTTCTTTTTGAAATTTGCAGTCTTTGAGGACCAATTTTCCAGCGTCTGGAAATAAAATAAAATGTTATTAATCGGACATATTTAAAACTGAAATTACATTTACTATGTGTTTATATCATTACTTTAATATTTCACATAAATAGTTTTTATACTGCAAATAAATAGAATAGTACATAATTACCAGATAGAACAATTTTTCTCCCACTTTGAACAGCCGAAGTTACTGTGTTAGAGTTATCCGTAGGCAACATTGTGATTCCGTGTTCTTTTAATAACTGCATTGTGGCCTCATTCGTTGATTCTTCTACCTGAAACGGTTATAATTCCCAACAAGTAAGTATAATTCTTTATTAAGAGTATTGAAGATATTTTACTGTTCCATTTAAAGTATATTATTCTAATACGATCATAGTCAGCTTGGGCGGAATACTTTTGGTTTTTTTATTTTTACTATCCATATTCCATATATGGATATTTTAAGAGTAAAATAATTGTTATTTCTTGAAAAGCAATTTATGTTATGCTTTATAATATTTCATAAAATTAAAGAAAATGGCCACATACCGTTGGTATTTATACATGTACATCAGATGAATATAATTATTGGGATTATATAATTAATCATAAAGCTCATAAATACCAACCTGAGGTAAAAGTGCTGCTAAAGCATTTTGGTCATCATCTTTTTCAGAATCCAGCACTTCACTATCAATATCATGAGAACCTGCTTGTTTCACTGTAAAAAATATTTCAATTAATGATAAATAAAATAACTTTGTATAAAAAAAAATATTAATATTTTTAGGTATAAGTTGTCAAAATAAAAAGAAATTTAGCACTAAAATCTAAATTATCAATTTTGCCGCTAATGGAACATAAAAGACAACTACATATTTTGTTTCACTTCACAAGTTGTTTACTGCGGATGGCGGCCCTGGGATTCGATGAATAATTGGAGGATTCCTCATGCAAAAATAAAATTTCACAATTTGTATATAGGTACATGTATTATTATAAAACGTATTTTGCTATATTAATCCTTCAATTGTATGACTTTGAAAATACTTTTTTATAGGCTCCAATTTTTTTTGAGTGGGCAAATTGAAAAAAAAAGGAAAAACGATTATTACGAGATATATTTAGAATGTCATCTTCTTCTCTTAATTCGAATTCTGGCTCAGGTTCTTGCTCCATATCTATCAAAAAGAAAACCAAAAGAGGAAATTTAGAAATAAAATAATAAAGAATTTTGACTCATGATGATGGAGAAAATCAATAAAAAAACACGATGATGTGAAAAGATGGAAGCTGCGAAAAAAGAGTTAATTGTAGATGAAGGTGTTTAGTATTATTTGTAGTGATTGTATGTGAGATTTTGTAAAATACAAAGAATGAAATCAGGAACCAAGCTAAACGATTTTTATATTTAAATTATGTTATCATGTTTCAAAAGCCAAATATTTAAGTTTTTATAAATACTATAAAACTGTAGAAGTTGAACAATTTCATCGACTAAAATCTTCCGACATATCACAAAAAAATCAATATCATCAATTCATGAATTTTTATAAATATAAATCGATGAAATTGTGCATCTAAATAAATATATGGTTGAATGACTCTGCCATTATAAAATAATGATGTGAAAAGTGAATGGTTAAATTATTGTTTTTAGTTGCCAAATATTGGATTACTATAATAGTGTTGTACTTTGTGTCTAATAGTAATTGAAAATTATGTGTCAACAATCAAATTATGCAAAAAAAGGGTATATTTACTTTCTTCAGTGACTTGTATGCTTTGTGTTGCTTCGAGAGTTGAAGTGATCTTAAGGGTGTCCGTCATTTCGACCCATCCCATACTGATAGCGATGGAAAGTGGTGTTTTTTTGAATTTGCTCTCAGCTTTGGGATCTGCTCCATAATTAAGAAGGATGTGGGCACACTCCCCATGACCTCGTTCCACCGCCCAATGCAGTGGGGTCATACGGAGCTATAATTAGATAAGAGTTATGAAAGTATATATAAATTTTATAGTGAAGCAATATGAAATAAAATGCTCAACATAAACCTACACAGTTGAGTACAAAAGTGAGGAAGTGAATATTCAAAAATATTTATGATATCTGATTCTATTTATATTCACATGGGTGAAATACCATAATTAAATGGGTGATAGGTCGAGGAAGTATGTACATTAAAACTGTATTTTCCTGAACATTAAATGCCGATAAAGCAATAAACAACTTATGAGATAAGAATGATGTTCGGGGTACGGTGTGGTGAGAATATGGACAGGACACTTTGGCATTTAGCACAATCAAAAATATAACACATCATTAATATATTGATAACCCTATTGATTTGAAAAATGAGCACTGTATGCCTCATAAGAATCTAGAAATGCTAAGTTCTTTGATCAAAAGAATAAATTGAAATAGTTACCATGTCTCTACAGTCGACTTCCACACCATTTTCTAAGAGTAATTTGGCAATGTCAGCATGTCCTTCATAAGCAGCAAAATGTAATGGGGTTCTATCAACTTTGGTGCGGCTATCCTTTCCAATGCCAGCACGTAGTAATGCCTCACATGTTTCAAAGTGATTGTTCATGACAGCTAGATGTAAGGCTGATGTTCCGAGCTGAGAAAAATATATTGAAAACAACAGTGTGTTATACAATTTTGCAATGAATGACACCACACACGAAAGACTTCAAAAATCTCTTTTGGAGCTGTATTAATTTAATTAAAATAAAGACTATTTTCAGTTTTTCGTAACTCATAGTTGTCTGTGAGAAAAAAAAATATTGTATGAGATTTGATAAAAAATATGTGGAATTTAAATTTCTATTCGGAATTAATTATATCCATCGGATATGTCAGTGCTCTGAAACCGCTGTACTGCTGCACAGTTTTGTCTCGTGAGACAATGCTGGATGTGCTGTAGCACATTTCTCCAATATAGAAAAACTTAGAAATGCCATTATAGTGGTGTGCTGGGAAATTTAAAAAAAAGTGAAGGGTGCAGTGAAAGACAAAAGCTACAGAGCACTGAGATATACTATAATAAACTTGTGTTACCATTTTTCCAGTCTTCATATAGTATAGCTTCTTAACCAATTTTATTATATTCCATTTTAAGGCAAATACTAAATAAAAAAATCGTTGAACACACCAAAACAAATGAAACGTTTTCAACAGCTAACAATAAAGTAAGCATCTAATATGGTTACCAATGTCAGAATACGTCAAGAATGAAGGTATCAACAAAAAATAAATTATTGGACAGCTGGGCAGAATTTTAAAAATTCAATATCCATTTTGATCAAGCCATGTATATCTTACCCAGTCAGAATTGAAAGGGGCCCCTTTGGACAGAAGATCTTGTACTGCCTCCATGTCACCTTCGCGAGAACTTTGCAAAAGTTTTTTGCCGAGATCTCCGACCATGGATGACTGACTTCTGTGTCGTGTCACTAGACTCCCGCCCATTTCCATCTGTTGATAATATAAATTAGAAATATTTGCAATCAAAAGAAAACTGATCAAGTTATTATTTGATTTTGAATATTGATATGGCTCGCTTATTTTTGAAAAAATAAGATTATTCCTAAGTGATGCCTTCAATACACGAGACAGCAAGAAAATTGAATGATACTATTTATTTTTATTTATTACTTTTATCAAAAAGTTAAAAACTGTTAAAACGTACCGGGATCATTGACGCTACATCCAGTCCCATGTTTTCTTCCGCACAGATCATTGTAATGAAATATTTATTTTACTGCATACATCTGGAATAAAAATATGTAATTTATTGAGTTAAGCAAACAAGAGTATATTACCAGTCTCCAGGAAAGAGAATAAGAATTTACAGTATGGAGTAAGCCATATGATACATATTTCATTTATGTTTATGTCGATGTTTATAATGAAAAAATAGTATTGTTTACAATACACAATGCTTTATTAACATCAAAAAATGGAAGAAATATGATAGACAAGCAACCTGATGTCACATTAACAAAATTTCCTGCCTCATAACAGAGATATTGATTATTTTACATATTTTTTTTTATTATTATTTATTCGCCAAACAAGATATGGAAACCTTTAAAAATGATAATGGCAATGCTTAACAAGACATAAAAAATGCGACTTGACACATGACTGTAATTGAAATATAAAGAAAACTTGAGTTAATCTACATCAGCTTGGCATTTCGCTCATTGAAATGTGCGGCATATATTGTTTTTCAAATATGCTGAGTTGAAAATGATGTCCATTTACATTTCCAAAACAAAATATTAGACTGTTAAAAACTGTCACAAAAAATTGAAATCATTTCGATATAAAAGTTATTTAAAATCACTCTAATCTAGTGAAGTGATTGATTCTATAAACTGTACCCCAAAGTAAAATAATAATACTGTTTATAGTACAAACTTGGAAATTGTTTTACATTATTGTATTTATTTATTTACAAAGTCGGCAATGTTAGCATGACACAACAATTGCGGGAATATAAGGTTATGCCAAACAAGGCATACTCGTATTATATTGTTATAATGCTGTTAGTTTCACATAAACATGATAGGCGCTATGGATAATCACTATCAAAATATACGTAGGCATTTTGTCAGATAACTTTGACATAAATATACACAGGCAATAGTCGGAGTTCGATTCGCAGATTGGCATCGTGTTTAGATTCCATTGTTATTGTGTGCTAAATTCGACTAGTACATATAAAATATTTATCGGAAAAATATTCAACTCTAAAAAAATATAGCCACGAAAGTTTCAAATGACAGGATCAGGATGTCGACAACTACAGAACAAATCGCCATATTACATTAGCCACACTTCCTGTTCCTGTTACACGAGTGTAAACATTTAGGTGCACAGCGCGTATGATTCATTTGAAAATTCATCTCCGATCAGGATAATCATAGTGAAATCAATCTACTTACACAAATTGTCCGCCTTTTCTGTAAATTGACACTGTGAGTCAACATGTACGCGCCGCACATATACAAAGTGAAGTATAAAGTGGTTGCACTGCCTTCTGTATCACATTTTAAAGCGCCAAAACTGGATCGTATGGCGAAATGTCATTGTTAAATATTTATGATTATAATAATAAATATTATGGTCTTTTACCTCAAATTACCATGTTAAAGCTGTGTAAATTCACCATCCGTTTTGTAGAAACAACGTTAATTTAGCAATATGCATGTTTTTTTTATAATCTGTTTGGATGTGTGATTATGGCTATTAAGTGTTTAATTTCAATGAGTATAAAATATTTTTATATTATTATATTTATCCATAATTGAAGTATTTTGCTTAAGTTTATTGTAACCAGTCTAGAGGTATTTCTATTGATTCATTTTCAGGAAATATTATAATTCTTTCTAGGTATGCGTGAGCCTATCCTTATTTCACGATCTCAGTTATTGTTGCCAGGTCATTTAAGTGCGTTTCCATAGCCGCATAATAATTCATTCGGGGAAGTAGAAGTTTAATATTAGAATAAAACAAGATACGAATACCTACTAGATTTTGTTTTGACATGATGCTTGTAAAGTCTTGATTAATAACTAAAGTAGGTAAAATGAGTTTACGTGAGGTATATGAAAAGCAACTGACAGTTAAATTAAAACTATAATAATTTTTATGATCTTGGAAAACTTAATAATATTATGTATCTCAGTTTGGTGTGACAGTTTTGGTGGTGAAGATTGATTTCAAATGAGTTCTATAAAAGAGATATGCCAAGAATTTTTGACAAATTGAAAAAAAAATAATGCGTTTCCAATGTGTTGAGCAGTTAGCTAACAACCAATTCTCATGTTTTTTTTTTTACAAGATAAGTCTTCTTGTTGTCCAGTTTGTACTCCGTTTCTGAAGTGGATATCTTCACATTATGACTTAGAACTTAATTCCACCAGTCTGCCTTCAGATTCCTTTTATGTTATGATTTTAGGGGTTATCAAATGGAAATATGACTTTTTTGTCATCATAGTACTCATACTCATCAGAACTTAAATAATTATACCATTATAATCGCCATTTTAATTATATTTTCAGTGCCTTCTGGGGAAAGTAGGATTTGGAAAAGTAAAAAAAAAGATTTTTTGATTTATTATAAGTGAGGAATTTTATTTACATTCCCGAAAGTGTATTTAATTGCTTTTTTTAACACTCCAAGCTGCAAGATTCCATGGATAATTTAACCGGATCGATATAACCAAATCTCAGATCTTTACAAATGTCATTTTACCTCAAATTAACAGTCATACCCTAATTATTTCATATTATATTAAAACTAACACCCACACATTTCTAACTAAATGAAATAACATTTCTTCTTAAGATAACTTAAACAGAACCAGATTGTTTTAAAAATATTACTTATCGAGACATTTTGGTAATGCATAAAAAGTATTTCAATAGTTGAAACCATGATCTCATACAAAATAAGTTTAATTAGAAAATGACTGTTCTTAAAACGAATATATACAAAATAATATAAATATTTAATGTATTGAAGAGTCTTTTTTGCTCTTTTTTCAATTAAGAAATGAAAGAAATAATCATAGAAAGAAGTTAAGGTACTTAGAGCTAAATTTGCTTCATTGATAGTTAATTGAATTTGTGATATTTTGGTTAGGCAGTGATTGCACATTACATTATTTTACTTAATTGATATTATTTTTTAACTAGGATAACACAATCAAAAGATGATCATTGATTGTTTAATATTAGTACAATGACGACGGACTATGAAAGCTGTGTGGGTATATTAATATGCATCTATTCTTATTTTCGGTATATACCTGATACAGATTACTAAAACATCAATTTAAATCATGGATCATTAGCTCAGAAGTTCTTTTAAGTTGTATATTTTTATGTTTACGCATTTTATTTCATATTAAATTATAAAGACATATTGAGAATCTTCAAAAATAATATAATAGTAATTTTTCGTATGCTTAAAAATTCGAAATAATACATTGCGTACATACAAGTGTATAAATTATGTCATCCAAAAAAATATTTCCACAATGAAAGTTTTTTTTCTCGTGAGAAAACATTTAAAGATTGGAAAAATAATGTTCTGATGTGTATTCCCTGGCTTATATAGATAGATAATGAATAGTAACACAATTTTGTCTCAGCCACTTTAAATGTTGAGGACTAGTGGATAGAATGTATATAAATATTATAATAAGGAATTAAAAAAAACAGCGATTTGAATAGATACGAATTTATATAATCAGACGATACTTATTCTTTTGTCGTAAATGACAAAAATGTTGTCTCTATTTTGTTATTTTTTTGTTTGCGATATTTATATAAATCTCATCTTAAATACAAGCGCCTCCAACTTGTCAGATTTGTCTAGGGAATATTTTCCAACAAAATAAGTATTGATTGAAAATTAAAATATTTTCTTAGTCCGTGGAAAATATAATGGGATAACAGTTATAATTTTCATGGAAATAAAAAAAGAAAATATTTAGTTAAGCATTTCTTTCTAACATATCGAACCTTATTTTTATAATTAGAAAATACATAAAAAATTCAACAAAGGTAATCTGCTATAATATTCTTTATTTTGAAAAAGTGTCGCCATTGAAAATTGACACAAGCTAAAAATATAAAGCACACATATTATAATATCCACATTTCTTATGTTTTAAATTTACCTAACTACTATTGAGTTGAAGCCTTAATCTATCTATGAAATATTTCCACCACGGCACAAATCAGAGAGAGCATTAAAATAATAAGTATTTTTTAGTGAAAAAATGATGAGTGTGGATCATAATTTGCTAGTTACTGTTTTCCTGGGATACATGACATAATTGACTGCTAAACAAGAAACAAGATTATTTTGAACATGGTTTTTATGACATCTGTAAATTCTACGTATTAGACAAATTTATTTCTACAGTGGTAAATAAATTATTTTTACTGCAAATCTTACAAGTAACATTAATTATATTCACCACATTGATTACAATTTCAGACAATTTTATTTAATGTTACGTTTCAATAATTCATTTGCAATATATAAATTTAAATAACAACAATATTTTTATAAAGATGGTAAATGATCAGACTTTAGCTAATTTAAAGATTTTTTGTATTATGTAAAACAATAATGAATGGATTTGACGATATGTAGTTATTTTTTGGTTCAAAAACACCTTTCAGAGTTTTTTTTATGAAATACTAAAATTAAAAAAAAATGTCAAAAGAAGTAGGAAGTGACTCTCTCTGAAAAAATAAACTAGAATAAAGTAGTGTAAATAAAGCAGGTGTAACCAACATATTTGAGGCACAGAGCAAAAGCACAATTTCAGAATAGTGACTTCAAGAAAAAATCTTAATGATAATATTTACATCATAATATAATTACCAAACTTCAATGAAAAAAAAAAAAATCGCCGAGTTATCAAAAACCTCTCAATTGAATATTCTTTCATTCAAATACATATATTACTTATTTAGGAATGTTTAACATACAATATATCAATTATTATTACAATAAAAATTGTTATTATATTCAGATCTTGATTATATTTCCGTCTTAATTTATGCTAATATCATTTTGAGATGGATGTAAAAAAATATTAATATAAAATATTTTAAAATCAAATTAAAATGATGATATTAGTTCATAATTCGTTTCTTAATTCACAATGTAGAGAGAATAGATTCACATGTTACACATGATCTAAAAAGTATGTTGATAAAATATAAATTCGTAAAATAAACCATAGAGAATACAATATTTGTTTTTATAAAAAAAAGATGAAGACATATTAATAAGATTTTTATATATTCAAGCATAAAAAAATGATTAAGACAGTGTTACCGGAACTTATTAATATGTATTTTTATAATTCGTGATTTCGTAAAATAATATCCATAATGAGTATAAATTGTAGTAAATTTTTCACTGATTATTAGTTAAATTTAATATCAAGTTTATTTGTATTGTTTCAAATAGCTGTAACTGGGATCTATAAAATTGAAAAATCATTTAGGTAAGTTACGTATGCAATATTTGAAAGTACGTTCAATATCACAAAGTCTTTGTTTATATCGAGGGACGTTTTTAGTATAAAATATGTGTATAATCAATTTAATATAGTAATACCAGATATAGTTTAGATACACTTTAGTTTTTACTATTTTACGCAATGTGAAATATATATTTTTGTGACTGAATAATAGAAATATTATAGTACCAGTAGTAAATTTATCAATTTCCATTGCGGGGTGTCACCAACGTATATCTGATAAGAAGATAGTATATTACGTTGAATAAATGATTTCAAATCCATTTAATGAATTTGAATATCTATTTCCAATTGCTCAGATAGTTGCTTGTACATGTAAAAAAGAAAAATGTTGCTGTAAGCTAAGAGATATTGATGAAATTCTATTCCGCAATTAAGATCAATGGCAACAATTCCAAACAGATAGCAACATTGGTAATAATTTTACTTCTAATTAATTATCGAGCCATTTAGCGGTTATAAAGAGTAAGGCAGTGGGTGCTAGGACAGATAGGATGGTTCCTGCCATTATGGCAGCCCGGCCCGTTACGCGGATGTCGCTCTCTTTCAAGAAAGGATAGTCAATCACATGGATGATGCCATTGGTACACTCTACATCGTGACGGAAAACGAGAATCCACTGGTTCTGCCACTCAACGTAGTAGCCTTGAAAAAAGAAAGAACATTTTTTTTTATAATCTAGCAAGCAAAATTATTAAATTTATTCAATTAACTGTGAGACAATCAGCTGTAATATAGGAGACAAGCATGACCTGTATATTTTATGTCACTAAACAAGTGGAACAGTACGTCTCTCATTTCATAATTATGTATTATATATACTCAAACTTTTTGATAATGAAGGCTGGATATTTTTTATGCTCTTGACCTTTTCTTTTAAATTCATTGAAGAATTCATAGTAACAAAATAAATATATGGGTATCCACTTAAATTTGGGCTATATGTTAAGAATATTAGTATGGGAAATAATAACTGCCAAGTGAAGTAGTAATATGTTCATAAATTTTTTATTTACTTAGAGTTTGCTCATAGTTGAAAACACAAAACAAAACTGGAAAATTCATAAAAATATCATTTTCATTTAAACTTTAAATATAATGACCTTGCTATAATACAAGTATCATACACTTTCTGATGATTGAATTGGAGAGTGTACAGTTTGTTTGTTTTCATTTTTTATATAAGTCCACTAATTGGCATTGTCAAAATTTATTTAAAAATTATTAAGACTTAGACTAAGAATATTGTATAAAATTACTTTTTTCTGACTCCTTAATGCGAAGTCGCAGTGTGTCTCGAACTGTAGGCAGCAGTAAGCCATGTGTGTCATTTGCCAGAAGCTTAATATCAGCCATTGTGTAGGCGCGGTCAGATATCACAAGATGGCGTTCCAGGATTTGTTTAGTCTAAAAGTAAAAGACTTTATTTAGTGATAGCATAGGCATAGATAGAAGGATGAGTGATTGCTGATCCAAATTCATCAATGATTTGTCTTTGCTGACAAAATATTCATATTGAAATAATAACACTAGAAATACTATTTCTAGACTCTATATTTACGAAGATAAGTTAATATAAATCATTTTCAAACATGCTGAAAATATTTATTACTGAGGTTCATTATTAAAATTTGATGTTTTAATGTAATATGTAATAGTAAAACTTGTATAGTATTTGAAGTGAATTATTTTTATTCTCTAGTATTCTGAATAAAAAAAGTTAGAACCCTGAGGTTAAGAATTGAATAGATAGTGATAAAATTATCACTCGGGGCTACTAGTATTTTGTGGAATTCAATTTATGGCACACAACCAAATTGCTATCGCGTTTCAGAAATATTAAAATTTAATAAGACAATAATAATAAATCAATCACAGTCATGAGTGTAAATGATTAAATTTACAGAATATAATAAATATATTCTCAGTTTTTTTGAAATATTAGAGTAATAGGTACACAATTATATTAGTACCGCTAAATAAAATTATATTTTAATGTTAAAAGAATGCATTGGAAGAGATATTAAAAGTCCGTAAACGTAATAAAGATAAACTCACTTGAATGTCATAAGATCCACTTACGTGATAGCTGAAATCATCCATAAAGAGTTTTTTGTGGGTGGACGGGTATTCAGTCTCAAACTTTTGCCATGCCTTGTCTCGGGGTACGAAGTAAGTAAATCTATGGTTGGTGTCATTCAACTGATCATTGAAGAGACGTTTCTTGCCAAGGAAGTAGGTGTCGCTGAAATAGGCAAGAGGAACAATCAGATTATTAAATATTTGTGTTTGAAGCTATAGTTACAACATATGTAATACTGTCTAAATTCCACGATGAATACTTCAATAATATGTCGACATTGACTGATTGTTTAGTGCTCACCGTTTGTTTCAAAAGATGTTAAACATACTGAATGAAATAATGCAATTTAAATTTGTAAAAGAACGCCCATCTTCTTTCCTCCCTACGTTACATCATTCAAGTACTGGTATCACAGTAAACATTATCTGATTATCGTTTGTGCATTGTCATATAATATCTATAACTTTGGTGATGACACTTCAAAACTGTTATTATTTATACGTTAATTAAACTCATATTTTTTCTTTAACTATATATTATATGATTTCATTTTGTTTACCAAATATGAAATTTACCACGTCATAAAAAAATGCTAAAGAATGCTCAAAATTACTTTTTACTAGAGTTTATGATGGCTTTGATTATTTTTTTGAAAAAAAAATAATTATATGGCATTTTTCATGGAAGCAAGTTCTAAGTATAGTCACTGCACCATATCACCATCAAGTTTTTTTGTATTGGTTAAGTACATATTTTAAGTGAGAGATATAAATTAAATATCAAGAGTGTAGTGTGCACACTATCAATAAATACAATAAATTTACTTACTTGAGCATGGGGTCAGTCTGAAGTTTTTGCAGGACGGTCGTGTAAGGCACTCCGAGGACCCTGTTAATGATATGCACGATTCCATTTGTAGCAGCGATGTTAGGTTGAATGACAGTGGCATTGACTCCGCCCCCTTCTACGGTCAGCGTCTGATTGTTGCCATGGTGGACAATGTTGAAGTATAGACTCTTTCTGCCGGCTTCGGTTTGTACCTGGAATATCTGGAGTGGTAACACCAAGAAACAGGTTTTGACAAGCAATACAACTACCAAACCACATCTAACGTTCACATGCGCATCAAGGTCTCACAATAACTAAGTAAAATGCAATATATTTACCAACATCTACTACAGATAATAATATTTATTATATACATGAACATCAAGTACATTATTGGTGAAATGATAATCAGGAATCGACAAATAATATGCTCACACTATCTCACGATGACATATTGTCAGCAATGTAACTAGAGATTAAAGAGAAATTGGATTAAATATAAAAAATATAATAGGTCTGCTGACAAAATGTATTGGGTTGTTTTGCCTCCTTGATGTTGAATTGTTATTATTTTTTATTTTTCTATTTATTAGAACACAGTTTATTGGGCAGTATAATAAGGCTGTGAAAGGAACTTTTTATTTCAATCAATTTTTCAATTTCAATGATAAACTTTGTAATATATATTTCTTGGATACTTCTATTTTTGGTATCAATAACTGATATTAATGACAGTTTTAAATAGAAGTGGTCAGAATCACTGCAAATAAATCATTGTGTCACTGGAATCTACAAATGGTCAATACGTGCAGTGAAATTTGCTGAGGATACTATGATGTATTGCATTAATGAAGAAATCTATTATTGAGAGAGTCATTAATTAATACTATCAATGAATAGCATTTAATGAAAACTTATTTTAAATCAAAATAAAAAAAGGGTTAACCATCCAATGAGTAGATCTAAAGAATTTACTGTTGTGAATGATATCTATTAACAAAACATCACAATTAAGGATTATAAATATCTATTTTTTGTTTTTCACCGCCAACTGGCCTATCACTGGCGGTTGGCCGGCCAATAACTGTATAGTTTACCCTAGTGAATGGATATAGTTCTATGTCCATATGCGTATAGAAGTTTTTAAGTATCAATGTAACATTTTTTTATCACTAGACTTAGTAAATCAGGGGGTGAATTGTGTTTTTTTCATGTGTATTTTAGATGTAATCTTTGAACCTGTTGAAATGCCAACAGACCTAGACGCTCTGGCTAGTCATTAACCATTTTTTTGATCATCAAATAATTGCCAAAATCTGATAATATTTACACCAATAATAATTAAGAATGCGTGATGCTCAGTGGTAAATAATCTTGGATACATGTACAATGATTATTTTTAATACACCACTGTGATAGTATAAGAAGTCTCATAATAGTAAAATACTGAATAGAAGAAGTAATGTTATTTGTAAGTATAAAATAAGGGTTAATTATATCTGATTCCAAGCAATATCTACCACCAACAGATACGTAATATCTTTTGAATTCCTTTTAGACCTGTGACAAAGAGTCTCCCGTCAGAGGTTTTAAATGGCTCACAGCATTTTACAGTCAGGATTTCTTACCAATCTCATCTAAGGATAAATTGCATTTGAAAATAGTAATTATCACAATACATATTAAAATACAAATGATATACTATGTAATGAAGAACATGATTTTTTCGATGCAGGAAATAGTGAAACTGATCCATTTTACACACAAGATATATTTAACTAGGGAAAAGATAGATGTAGCCAAAATAAACCTTTTATAAGGTTTCAGGCGGCTTAAATAAAAAAAAAATAGAGGAAAGGTAGAAACTATGAAAACCAAAATAGCGTGCGTATGGACATATAGGGAATAAGTGCTAAATGATATATATGCTTTTCAATTAAATATTAAATTTTCCTGTATAGAACATAAAATTATTTTTTACATGGAATCATGAAATGGATTTAAAGGAGAACTGAAATGCAAAAATTTAATCAAATAAATCGACAGTCTTTATTGTTCTTTGGTAGAAATGGATATCTTTTGAAAAATATGGATGCAAAGAATATATAGTTTTATGTATGTCTATGAATGAATGATTTCTACCCAATACTTACACATATGCACATTCACCAGAGATTATAATACCAATATGTTTCCCATAATATTATACAGAGTACAATAAATTTATTATGTTATCGTCAATACCAGATTATAATATAAACAATACAAACCACTACTCAGTAACAACTGTTTAAATTTAATATACATTGCAATACAATCATTACAGCTAATATTTCTATACATTTTATACATATGTAATAACATTTTAAATGTAGCATAGGAGAGAGGTTTATCTGAAAAAGAAGGGAGTGATGTTTGGAGATTATTTTTATATGAATACTAATGCTTGATGAAAATTTAAAATACGCTCTTCTGTAAATGCTGTTTTTTATGGTCAATGAAAAAATCTTTTTGATACATAATGTGAAAGTTTTTATATCAAAGATTAAGAAATTTTGTAATAACCAATTTAAATCTCTATGATTTTTTTTATACCATGTTCGCTCCAAGAGTGAGCTCTGCAATGAGAAGAGGTCTTGACAGATTTTCACAAGAATTGTTTGTCATACAATTGCTCAACCCAATGGGCATCCAGTCCTGCATTTTTCAATTTTTAGTAATCTGACAGATGGGGAATTGAACCCGCATTCCCTGGATTGCTAGATGCGTAGGCTACCAATTACGCTACCGGGGACTGAACTGAAGACTGAACAAAAAAATGACACTCCCTTCAAATTCAGTCCTGGATTTCATATAATATATTAGATTCAATGTAATGTCGTTTGTTTCATTTTGGTTGCTTTATGTTAAATAGTAATGAAATAAAACCTTTTTGATATGTCCATAGATCAGAAATATAATGATTTTTGATTGATTATTATTTATTCGATAAAAAATTGTAATTTAATTTACCTATATTACGGTGAACTGTGCAAAATATTGTAGAGTGAATAGTCCGGTTAACAAATAGTCTATAAAGCATTCTGTATAACTGTGCAGCATGATAAATTGTTTTATGAGTGACTTCAATATATGAAATGGAATTTCTCATATCATGACTGAAAACAGTTAATAGTTTTATGCCATTTGCATTGAATGGGCTTATTCTTAATAGTGGTGGAAAATTTTAGTGATGATGCTCTTTCATGTTGGAAAGAATAATCTTCAATAAAAGAGTGCTAATAAGCTTGTGGTGTTCAATTGTAAAAAGCAAATTTTTACTTTATTTCAGTTAATAAAATGACACATTTTATTTAAAAGGTGACAGCTTGAGTCCATTTAATAATCTTTTTTAATAATTTAAGAGCAAGGTCTTCTTTCAATAAGGCACTGAGCACTATTATGTAATAGGTACAAAATGTGATGGATAGTGAAGGTGTTCATCTATTAAAATATTATATATGACAGATGATGAGGGAAGATATCGATCTTTAAGTTAGTATGGACATTTTTACTAGAGTATTTTCGATTAGTAGATGACTATTGTAGTTGTGTAAGAAAATGACATTAAATATTCGTTAGTGATGTTACGATTATTATACTTATAATAGACATCGATAATATAATATGATACAAAACTAATAATAAAGATAAAACTACAATCTAAACAAATAAATACCCCATTCCTATAATTTAGGATTGTACCTGGTGTAGATTGTTGTTGATAATTTTGTCTAGGGGAAGTCGTTCTCGTACTAAATGAAGGTTAAGGATTTCTAGCAGCTTTTCTTTATTCCTAAAAAAGAAAATAGAGCAAGTGAGAAAAGACATAATTTTTGATTTTGAATGGCTTTTGTGTATATTATTTCCGTTTTTTTTAAGCGCACTTTTGTCAGGGCAATTTTCTGAGTTGTTGTTGATGAAATTTTGGGGGTCAGTGTGTTAAGTCGGTGAAATTATACAACAATTACACTGTGATTGTATTGAGCGATCGTATCAACGGTAAAATAATATTCTCAAGATGAAAATATGCGATAATCAGCCCTTTTTTTTTTGTTATATTATTACTCGCATAGTAATGAAATGTATATTTTTTCCAAATCATACGAGGTTCAAATTTCATTACAATAGAATCAGCTGATCAGAAGGCTGAATAACAATAAAATCAGTGATAATCAAAATGAACATGAAAACAATGATAATAATATGGAATGACAAGAGTGTTCATAATATTAATAACAAGTTTAACTTTTTACTACCTGATAAGATTATCTAGATTAGAGTCTTTCCATGCTTCATTTGAGGGGGCAAATAGAGTGAGGTCTTTCAATCTAGTCATTGACTGCATAAAGTCTCCCCCGAGATCCATGATGACTTCATAAAATTTGTAAAGAGGTCCATCTTCTTTATCCTGGAAAGTCAAAAAAACCGTTACCCTACTATTTCAAAATAATTTCGTGACATAAAAAAAACAAACTTTTTTTATTTTATAAACCAATTAGCTGACCATTTATTTTTAAAGAATCTGAATTATAGTTAACTTTAATATTTTACCAATTCATTTTTGTAATTTTACCAATATGGCTAACTTCTACTACTGATTTAGTTAACAGCAATAAATTGACCAATTTTAAGAATGTATTTGACTGCTTTTGCTTCAAATTATAATAAAAATCGTATAGTTGTAAGTGTTTTAATAAGAAAAAGTGTAGAACGTAATTGTATAACTAACTTAATTTAAAATTGGTAGGTAAAGGTTTAGTGCTTAAATTGATTTCTGAATAATTCATAAAAATTGATATATATTATTTGTGAGCTTTTAAGCTATAGTAAAATTCAATTTGTAAGCATTAAAAAAATATTAGTGAATTGAATATGTTCATAAAGTGCAGGTTAATATTGAATTTTGGAAAAATACCATTAAATAGTTTTCTGTGCTTTATAATAATCGTTATTGACATCGAATGCTTTAGTAAAACATGTTAAAAATTAATCACAAGGGTAAGTTTTAGTAATAAAGCAAACATACAAAATACAAAATCACTAATTCAACACATATATTCGAATATTACTTTGCCTAAAATAATTTTGGATCCCAGCCATTACTGTCATGAAAAGCAAAATTTTCTTTTACTGTAATTGAGAGAGTTAAAAACAGTACATAAATTACATTGTAAAGTGTTTCCTGTACCATCTGACTTTCAAATAAAAACTTATAGTAGTAGGTATTTATGATCCAAAAGAGATTTGTTATATTATGTAAACTGTCATAATCATGATTCTGTTTTACAAAATCAGTCAATAATTATTGTAAATGATATAAGTATTTATAATTTATGTATTTTTTTACATCATTATACGGGTATCAAACCCACAAGTGAAGTAAAGTGAAATATTGAAGTTGATAAGTCTTATTGTGAGGTGTTAAATCCCAGTAGATTAGTACAGTTACGTTACTTGCTTTTGGACAAAATTTACTTTTAGTAAAAATATATAGTTTGTGATGATAAAATTAAACATTAATTTGTTTCACTATTATTTGCAAGTTGCATGTTGATACAAGTTCAAAATATTCTTCACTAATACTTAAAATATTCCATTTATTTAAAGCCTAATTGATTGGAGATTTGATGATTATTGTGTGCTGTGTCAGTCTTTTGAGAATAAATTTTACATCGCGTTTTAAATGTAAAACATAAGATATTTTCAAAGTATTAAATAAAAGTAACAAATTATACAAAACTAATAATTTGCCATAAAATGACACTGGCGGAATCCAACATACAAAAATAAAATTAAACAAAACAGAGCAAAGTGATCGATACTCACAATACCCTGCATTTGGGGAAACACACACGTACAAAACCATGCACCAAAAGTAGACGAGGGGGGGTAGGAATCCAATGCAGTCATGTGAGGCCGCAAACAGGTAGAAACACCAAGAAAACGAGAAAAGTACAAAACCATTTGTTATACCTTTCGTGATGGGTTTGCCGGAAACCGACACGGGCTTTTTAATGGCAATGCGGATCGTACATATTTTTTTTTGGGACTAGGCAAGTTTCAGAGTTTTGTTTACTTTTACAAAGTTAACATATTTAATAAATGCCTATCAATTAGATAGATCAATTGTATACTAATATGTATCATCATGATAGGGTTTTGAAGCTCGGGGCTAACAGATATGCGCTGTATTTTGTTGAGGTTGAATATTATTCCTGAATTTATTCATCACTGTTGAAGAATAATAATAGAGAGTCACAAAAAGCTTGTTACTGCAATACTTACATTAAGTGGTTTGTTTTAAAAGATTGCGTTTCGGGCAAAAATAAAAATTAGTTATCGTATTTCGGACCCTTTTTGTCCCTATATTTAATATTGTTACTTAATGAAGATTGAGCAAAAAGTTTAGCAAGGCACAGTTGACAGAAAGAAACTTAACCCTAAATCAATGCATTATTTGTTGGGCTGTTTCATTGAAGTGAATCTTTCAATACCGAGCTTGCAAAATACAATTTTTATATGTTAACAATATATTTAATAGGGTTAATACTCTGAATGTATAATAGTTTATAATTATAATACGGATTATATTTATGTAATTTTATAATTTGGTAATACGAAACAAAACCAAATTTTCTTGTTTTGCGAAATTTTTATCGTCATACTTAAAGAAATATAATATGAATTGTTGCAAAATATTCATAAACTGAGAGTTGCTCATATGTCCAAATTATTTAAACGAAATTATGTTTTCAAGCATTTCCCATATTATTGATTGCAGACTGATATCAAGGTAAGGTTAGATATACTGTAATGTTGAGAGTTGACTTCTTATGTGAAGAACACAGAAAGATTGACATCTTCGATAATCTAAATATCAGTTGACTGATCAAATGATGACTAATAGTGTTCTTCCAAATTGTAATGTTGATATATATTTCTGATATTATTTAGTTTTTTTTCCAAATATTCTAGCTAAGAAAATAGATAAAGAATATTTTAAATCTGCGTTAACATAATGTTTGAGAAATGCTTAAGTTGATTATGCTTTACTTTAACTAATGAATATTTGTGGGTGAAATATATGAGGAATTGTGGTGAATAATTATTTAATGATTTTAAAATGTATTTAAGGGATTTCCGCCGGCCATGTTAAGCTTCAAACAATAAAATATTGACAGAAAATTATTATTTTATTATAGATTACCTGTTATAGATTCCGCTTTAATCTAATTACTTAGAAATAATAATATATGGATGAAATAATGGCAATTATATTGAATTTAACATTTCAAATAGAAATTATCATTGCACATGCGAATAAATAATGTCAACCCTAAAAAAATATTGAAAAACCATAATATTTATAAAAAGATGTGAGGTAGCAGAAACAAGAACCATAAAAAATCTATCACTAATCATTAATAGATTAAAAAATTATAATATTTTAATGTAATAATTAATAATTAAAAAAGAGGTGTTCCCATAGGAAGATACGTGTGTGTTTGCGAAACATACCAATAAATAAAACACATTAACATGATGTAAAATTGAATAAAAGTGTGAAGATATTATGTCTGAAGTATTTATTGATTAAATAGCATTATAAAGCTTTTGCAGATAATACCTAGAAATAGTGAAAAGCGAATTATTAATTTTGTTTGTTGGTAAAATTTTAAAAGCTTGTGTTAACATAATCCTGAAGTGGGCATTTATTGCAAATTAGCTCACAACCTGTGTTAGTAGCTTAATAAATAGTATAACCTAATAGTTAGCTTAGAATAACAGAAAAATTTTGGTTCTCCATAATTATCTCACTTTAGAAATATAAATATCATGAATTAGATCTAATCTTCTTAAGCTTAAATAGTAATTTGAAAGTCATTAGTTTGTAAAAGATATTATTTAGATAATCAAATTTATAACATTATAAATGAAGCATCAAGATCTAATTATAATTTATAAAAAACAAAATATATGCATATTGTCGGGAGGCATGCAATATTATAGAATGAATACTCATTTTTCAATGTTCCTAGATCAAAACATGTAAATTTATATGCTTGAAAGCATATCTAAAAATTGAAATAATTAATAAGATGTTACATTTTTCTCTTTGATTAATGGATATCCATTTATTTTAAAGATTAATTATATTACATGCCAACTGACAATTTGTACCTACATCTTCAAAATTTTATTTTGAGTTTTTATTTGAAATAAATATTTGAATCTAATATTCTAGTTGACAAACTATCAATTATACACAGTGTAGAAATATATAAGTTTGCTTAAATTATTAAAGATGATTCGGTATTTTAAGGATATGAAACCAATTCATTTTTTTTAAACCTTCATAAATTTATTATTGTCACATGTGACTGGAAGTATTGCATATTCTTTGCAGGAAGTTTGAGGCATATTCGCTGAATAAATACAATTTTTGTTAAAAAATATTTCATATAACTTCTGAGTGATCATAAAAGTGAATGAATATATCATAATAATGAACACTAAAGGCACATTGAGGAAGAGGTGTACTATGCGAAAAAGGATTGGTGGGTCTGGAAACTGGAGAAGATTGGTGAGAGATATACACATGAAAATTGTTAAGACAGACATAAAAAGTCTCCATTTTGAAAAAAAATACATTAAAGAATTATATAATTATTAGAGAATTGCATTGAAACTATAATGAAAAGAAATCTTACCATTGAGAATTCAATAAGTAACACTCATTTTATATCTCATTAGTATATTTAATATCACACTGATCTCACCATTTAAAGATGGTAAAGTAAGCTACAACACATAGAAATATTCTAAAAGAAATATTTTCCACATAAGGTTTCTCAGGGTGATATTGAGTATTTAGCACAAAAATACGAATAGTCAATAATTAAAACAGATATAAAAAGATTGGCTTAGGTTAGCTAGACGCTCAACCCATTAGGCATCCATCCTGCATATTCAAAAACATAGTTTCCAATTAGATTTATTTTCATATACGGTTTATTTTTTGTCAATAGCTGAAAAAAAGTTTTTTAGGTTCTGCTAAATATAATCAAAAGTATAAGAAATCTATAAGTAAATTTAGTTGGAAAATATTATAATAAAGGATTTGTGTTGTATTTAGCCTCACATTGATATGATTCAATGTTGTGAATATTTTTTAAAGCATGTATTTATTCAGCGAGGTGCTATAGGAAAACTGCAAATTCATGCATGTGCCACAAAAACCCTTGTGCGAAAATGGTGACATTTGAAATATTTTCATTTATGTACAGTGTGTGTAGATTCCCTTTTGTGTGTGTAAATATTAACAATATGTACAACAATCAGAATTACTATTCACTCAAAAACATTCAATGTACACACATTAGTCAAACAAATAACTATGAGCCAATGTGACCATTCCAGTGTAGAGAAAGCGAACACAGTCCCAGCACTAAATTCTACCAAAAATAAATATAAAAAATAAGAAGTAAGCATATTTTACCTTGAACGACTGTTGTTTGTAATCACCCGACATTGAAAGCATAAAAAAATATGTCAATGTATGGAAATAAAAATGTTTCCTTACCCTTACAAAATTATCTCAGATGTCATGTGGGCTTATTATATTGTGGTATATTCGATAAAGAGTTATTTCTTAAATGTAACAGGTGATTTAAGAGAGGAGTTTATTATATATATTGTTGGATGTGTGTGATGGAGTGATACCAGTGTGTGTATTGAAGTGAAAATTATCGATAATCGTACCTACTACAAATCGTCTACGGAATGGTTGTTGAATTTATAGGTTGATGAATTTACTGTTATTCGTTGGTGAAAACTCGTTGAATTGAAATAATAATTCAATTGTTCATAATTTCATGGATATTTTATTTTTAAGAATCAAAACCGGTTTCATTAATTAAAATATGTGTGACCAGTGAAATTAATTAGGTTGTTTTCAATTGATTCAATTTTAAGTTGAAAATGTCTAACTAATGAAATGGTCTTTATAATATGATATTAAAAAATACGGTTGTTAATTGGTCTTCTGTTCTACTACAAAATAAATATATAAATAAATAGGTGAAAGAATTATTCAACAATTGCTTAAAAATTGAAAAATCTTTCTTAAACTTTGGCTTTGCAAAGTAAGATAACCCCATAAAAGATCTGAGTAAGGAAAAAAAATACGAAGACTTATCTCGATAAACTAAACAAGTTAAGGTTTTTATTTTTTGATTTTTATGCAACTGTGGGATCTGAATCTGTGGCTCCTGTTGCTAAGCGATTCACCAAGAAAGGTAATGTTGCCAATTCGCTTACAGCCTTTGGATTTTGCATGTTTTCTTATAGAAATTGTGATATTGTTTAATAAAAATAATATAATAATGATAAAATTTTTGGAATATGTTTTTGTAGGTTACATATATTATACATACATGTAATTTATTTTATATGAAATGAAAATATTTTCCTAGTGCAAAATTATGTTGATGTGTGTTGCAACTACAGAAAAATTTACAATTGGTTAATTTTCACCTCACCACACAACTGGTAGTTCTTTTCAGAAATTTATGAACACATATTAATGAAAAAATAAACATTTTATATGATAGAACTATCATGTAATTTAAAGGTTATATTTTGTTTACGGTTATTAAAAATAAACAATCAAATTAATAGTATTACAAAGAAGGAAATAATATTTATTTTAATACTAGTGGAGAAATGGGTCAACGTTAGCCGGCAGGATGTAAAAATATATGTGGCCCTATATTTATATGTATTGGAATATATTTATTTTAATAATGAAAATCAAAAGTATAGCTTTCAAGTATAAATAACATCATAAGGAACTATATTATGATATCAAGTGAATTAGATGTTTTAGCTGAATTGTTTCTGTTTAAATATGAATAGTAGTTGAACAAACTATAATACCATCAGTCAGGTGATTTTCAAAATTTGTTGACATGAAATATGCAGTAAGAAGAAAGAGATATGAGTCAATAAATAAAATATTGAAGGATGTATGACAACGTACAATTTCTGCTAAGAAAACAGATTTAAGTAAGAACAGGATTATTTTTTTTCTAGGGAAACAATACTGTGTCTACAAATCTCAATATTCTTAAAAAATTGGTTGCAATACTTCAATAACACATTATTTACTCATGTTCCCTTTTCTTTATGCCACAATTAAATGGCCTTGTTGTATAATTGTATTTGATGAATTAGTGGGAAATGAAATATTTTCATAAATGGCCGCAGTGCGATAAATTTTTACAACTACTTGGTGTGATATTCTTCTAAACAGATACTTACAGCAAAACATTATATTATGTTGCACTATCCACAAATAAATTATATGTGGTTGGAATAAACAGATTATGGATTGATTGTTATCATTCATATTTAAAATCTTCATTTACCTGATCTATTTGGTTACATACGATAAATGTGTATAGATTTGCAAAAATTTAAGATAGCAAATGTTTGCATTAATTTTTATTACATTATATCTGATGATTTACATATGAGCTTGTTCTCTTGATTTTTATAATTTATAGTTAAATAGCTTTAAACCTTTTATGGTTAAATTAAATATAATTGATCAATGAAGCACATAATGGCACCAGATATGTATAAAGATAAAATATGACAGTGTTTGAATAATTTCATTCTATTTAAGTATTATAAATGATGAAATTATTTTTTAATAACTTAAATATTTAAGTAATACAACATTGTTGTATGTTTTCATTTTTAATATCTGAATGTAAATGATATGCATTATAAAATATTAGAAATAATTGAACAGGATGTGAAGACAAATATGTTTTTAGAATGACATTAAAAATGCATTTTTTTGTTTATTCCAACCGATACCTAAAACGCAGTGTGCAAATTATGAACGTCAAAGCTGTGAAGACATTTAATGGATCAGACAAGCTATTTTCTTCCTAATTCTCCAGTCAACATTGAACAATAAAATAATATTTTATTTATTTATGTAAACAGTCTGACACCTTGTTACAAAATATTGAATTTATTTATTAATCTAAAGTTTAGAATTCACAGATGTCACAGTTCAAAATAATTATTTGAACGAATCCATTTTCTTATATATTCTCAGACATTCATAAAAATCAAATCAAATAATATAAGTCTTAAATAAAGAAATGCGAATAACAATTGTATCTTTTCACGTTTTTCAGTAATTTGACAGGCCACCTTTAAGACATGTATAACAGATAGAGCTCAGCGAACTTTTCAATTAATATAAGATTCGGTGGTAGATGAATTAATACAAATCTGTTGATTATTATGGTAAACAACAAATAAATAATTATAAAACTTTAAGCTTGTCATGTAAATAAAAATAATTTTCATCAATTTATGTTGATATGGTTAATATAATATATGAGCTGATGTGGTGAACTATCATTTACATAGCTATAGTTTAATCTAATTATGTATAGTAATTACAAATATACATAATGGAAATTTAATAATTTGGTTTTTATTGATGCTTTCTTTGATAATCGAAATAAACTTTACAGTTATTATTATCGATAAAAATCATTCTGGATATATGTTTATTAAGCAATTTATTAATTAACAAATATTGTTAAGACGTCTTTCATGCTTTTTTAAATATAAGATAGGCCGAGATATTTACAAATTATAAGTCAATGATTGTTTCTCTCAATAGTAATATAATTCTACAAGCAGATTAAATAACATTCGTTATGTAGTATTCATATTATTAACAAAATAAAAAGTAAGAAATATTTCAGTAGTTCATTTAGTTATCAATAAAAACAATCAGTCTCTTACATTTTGCCAGTATATCTATGAGTATATTATTTGCTATGTAACATTAAAGAAAAGAAACAGTTGTTACTGACCTCTAGGAATTGCGAAACGGAGGTGTCAACGACCATTAAAGGTCGCTGAATCAGATGAACAACACCATTTCGCACGGGAATATTGCCCTTAACAATATCAGCGAGAACCACTCCAGGAGAATGTTTAGTATCACCAAGTACCGTGTTGGATTTGACATAAGCTAGAATCACATTATTGTAAAAGTTAATGGAAAACTTATGATGTGTGTGATACTTAAATTGTTCAATATTTGTTAATGTTGTAGATAATTTTGAAGACTAGAAAATTCTAATTGCCTATGCACTGTATTCATGTACATATATCGATTAGGAAAAAAAATATATCTCTTCCCTCTACACAATGTATTTTAACACGTTGACTGCCACGGAGTTTTTGACGATTCCAGTCTAAAGAGTCAATTTGATTTAATCATGTTATACTATTAAAAACTTTAATAATACAAAGTATAAAATATAAAGCTTTGTATAATTGTTTTTTCTGTTCATTTAATCCAAACCTGATTTCTTATTTTCTTTCTTGAGGCCATCTATTCATATTTACACTGTTATACTACAAATTTCCCCATAGCTGTACAAATATGCCAAGTAATTAAAGGACAAGTTAACTCGTAGTAGGTGTCCTGAGCAAGTACACAACCTACGAGATATTTCGTAGTTGGCAGTCAATGTGTTAAACACCAAGTTCATGATTTCTCCTATTTTTTTCTTCAACCACGATCATTAAAAATATAAGACATACAGATTTCCAGTGTCATAACTTTTCTGGTTGTAATCTATATTGTGCATTTTAAAATTATAAACAAAGATGACTTACTTTGAGTTTCTTGTCCGTCTTCAGTGGTGGTAAAAGAGATGGTGACTTTGAGGTTATCAGTGAAAGCAAGGGTTTGGAAAGGGATATCTCCATCAGTCGGCTTTGTGAACAACACCATATTTGGGATAACATGTCCGTCAATGACCTTAGCATCGATCATTTCAGGTCGAGGTTGAGGCTGTACAGAAACAAGAAATAGTATCAAAATAATTGTCAATTTAAATGTTCACGAATGACAATCTGTCAATTCTTTATATTATGGAAATCAATATGTTGTACGCTTAAAGAGGGTATACTTAAAAAAAAAACAATGTGGATAATTGCGGTATATTTATGAGACCATATTGGTATATTTTATTACGGCATTGGAATGGAAAGAATTTCGATTTGTTAATTGGTCAGCCTCTGTAATTTTTAAGTGGTTAGTTTTGCGGGGTATAAATTTTAAACTTTCAAAAAATAACACTGTCTTATGGTGAATTAGAAAGTATTTTCATTTCTAGAAGTATTGGTAATCACTTATGATACCGGGTGTTTTAAAATCTTTGATTCTTCGGGTACAACTTTGCAAAGTGATTTAAGTTCATTATGCCACAGTATATATCCGTTTAACAGGTGTGTACATGCGATGGATCATTAAAGGGAAAGCGAGTAACTTTTCGGATATATATCAACAGAAGTTGGCATTGATATTCATCAACCATTTCGATTGTCCCGAAGAGACTTTGACAACAGTTATGTAGTATTTGTGAAAGAATATTGAATAACTTTCCAATTTAAATGCCTATAAATCAGCGTTATGAGTTAAGAAAAATGAAAGGATAGAGAGTTTAAAAACAATGCAATTTTATCAAAAAGATATTTGTCCCAAAATTTCGCATTAAAAATTGATTGTAAAATGTTTTAAATAAAATTACTGAGGGAATAAATACAGGACTTTAGAGGATAGATTGGTTCAATTATTTTTAATTTTTTATCGATTTCTTTATTAATTGTTCAACTATACCTTAAAACCTTCATCAACAGGTATGAAAAAGGTATGACGCCCTTCATTCGTGTAGATGTTTTCCTTCTTGATTTGGTTGACTTTTTGACGGAAAGATCTGTAAACAATTTCATAAGAATATATTGGTTTATCAGATTTAAAAAATCGTATAGGTAATGAATGCTAGATAAATTGATATTATGAGTAAGATAAAACTACATGTTATAGATTAACGGAATATGTAATTCAGTTTCAGAAAGAAATACGAGACAGTTAAAATTGTAATATTTCTTATCTAGATATTGCCGGAAAAACTGTAAAAATAAGCTATTTGTCATATTTAAGATGATATGAATTATAACAAATTTTATAAATTTTGTGAATTTATAAAAAAATCTTTTGTGTATAGGCACTGAGCCATCGATTGATGTGTAATTATTGGCATTATAATATTTAATATGTGACTAGGCATTAATGTGAAATCTGATGAATTTTCAAAACTAAGTGAAATTGAAATCTTTCCCCAATTAATTTTTACATTTGAAATCTTACCTAACACGGTGGGTACCTATATCGAAATCTTCAGAGCGGGAAAGGAATTGATAAGCATCAGGATTGTAGAGAGGATCTGTTGAAGTGCCAGACGGTGAAATCGGAACAAGAACATCATCAATAATATGAAGAACCTGCAAGTAAAAAAATAGTTCCATTAAAACATGCTGCTACATTTATCTTTATGTGAGTTAGTTATTACTATTATTAGCCGTTCACTCAATCAATTATTCACTTTTATGAAAATGTAGTTAACTGAGTATTTTTACCGTACCTGTTTTTTGTTAACTGAGTTGGTCGACACATGGTTAGAACGCTGCGCCAGGATGCGAGCATTGTTGATGAAAATGTCATCGTGGTGAGGCTCTCGTCTCCTGGTAATCCACAGTGGTGGACTTCCATCCATGTCAGAATTCACAGAATATCCTAACTGGTCCAAAGTTAGCGCTTGATTTACTGCAAATAAAATATCCACATAATTATATGAAACATTTTCGATATTATAAAAAAAAAAAATTCACGAGTTCTTAAATTTATAGATAAAAATATAAATTAATTTATATTTTAAGCAATTCTTGTTCAGCTGCGGTATTTGAATTCAAAATCCACGACACCGAAATGCGCGGGCTACCAATTAATTATCACTGTTGTCATAATATTTGTTATGAGTTATTTTCATGAACTATTTTTTTTTTTGAATTCTAAAATCTTCAAAGTGAGTCGATCGATGTTTGATTTGCATCGGAAACTGTTTTATGTGAAAGCTATTCAATACTAAAATACGAATGCGAAACAAAATGTTAACTCTTATGATTGTATGAAATGCCAAAGTCTGGTAACAATGTAAAAGCAAAGCAAACCGATTGGAAAAATAATGAACAGTCAAAGCACAAAATAATGAAGTCTGAAGCTAGCAACGATTACTACACGAAACAAATAAAGCTAGGAAACACAAAAGAAAGACAATTAAAATGAAGTTTTGTCTTCTATGTTGTTTTAATAACTGTTATGAAAAATACAGCGACTGTAGTATAAAGAAAATAAGTAGCTTTTTATATTCTTAGTAGAAACGACAATGAGGTATGGTATGTTAATAATATTGTTTATAAAAAGAAGGAACTTATACATGCTTCTCATTTTACTGGTGTGAAATAATTCATTGAGCGTATTATACGTGGCAAACTTGTGTTTAAAAAACGGAATTTACGCACGTTCGATGATTCAAATTTCAGAACAAAGTTTTTACATTGTTTATGGAATATTGTTTTTGGAACTGCGATCTAAATCAATTTAAAATTATAATCTATTAGTAATTTGGGAATACATATTTGTTTTCAAACTGTATATATGATAGTATTTCGGAATTTATAATTATAAAGAATAATAATTCATTTAAGTAGTTTTAGATGCGAATTTTGATCCAAATAAAATCGGAGCATTGCGAAGTCGCCGAATTTCCTAAATTGTTTTGAAAAACATTCATTACCGTAAGTGAACGTAAAGAATAATGTTATCCATGCACTTACAGTGGCACCTGCAGTCCGGAAATTGTCCAAGACTTATGATTAGCATCACCCATCGACCGGACTGACAGTGCACAACTGTCAAATTGCCATGATCATATGTGGCTTGCTTTAATATCAATCCTAATCATTAATATTGGATTACCAGTCCCCGGAGTGTAAGCGGACTGTAGGTGTATGGGTACCTGAAGTAATTCCTTATCGGTAAAATTGAATCCCGAAACATTTTCCACAGACAATATCATTGCCGAATTACGAAAATACAAGGTAATATTTTTGTTTTGTATTTTTTTACATATTAAGCACTTATTACAATTCATCGGCCGTGTAAAATCGAAACAGCAAACAATAGTATTTTAGTTATAATAACATTGAAATAAAACAAATATTTTTTTGGAACTTTTAATGAAAAAAAGAATTCCAATTTATATTTAATTCATTAGTAATTCAAGATATTTGGGGACATACAAGATAAGCAGTAACCATTCCATCATGATCGCTAACCTGAGATGAGTACGGAAAATGTAGACGAACAATAAATATATTACGAATAAATAAATTATGTAATTGTACGGATGTATAAGGCCGCGGGCATGATAGATGCCGCGGCGACAGAGCGACGGCGGCAAAATGATGGAAACAGATATGCAAAATAGCTATAAATTGGTCAATGAGCAAGTCAGTTTTTTATACTAAGTGTTGCTCACTCACATCTTTATAGCTATTTGCATTTCCGTTACCGTCGCTTTGCCGGCGTTGCTCTTTTATCGTGCCCGCAGCCTAAGTCGTAATTATCGATATAAATTTATGTTACTAGTGCTACAATGAATATTGTAACGAACATACTACAAAACAGGGTTGATTGTTGTAAATTAATAATTCATCGCTCAATAAAAATCACATTGTGCGCACAAAATGTTCAGGCGGGCAACAGGGGTGACACAACTTCCGGTTGTGCGCGCAGGTAATGTGATTTGTTCGTCCCCTATCTAAACGAATTAGTAATGTTTTCTACACATCGGAAGTATTGCCAATATCCGTACGTAGCGACGCAGACACATTTAGGGAAACAACGAATAAATACGAATATAGGTAGAATTTATAGACAAGTTTAAAAGAAATAGTTGATTACAGTTAATAGTTCTTGTAAGATAAAGAGAATTTAGTGGATCAGAAGATCTCAATGATACATTGAAGTGTCAAGCCAACATACAGTTATGAATGGAATTATTGTAAGTTATGAAGTAATATAAAATAAATAATGGAGTACTTACCGATATGGTATAGAACCAAGTTGTCATCGATCGGACCCGGGTGTTTCTGGAAGGCCTCATTGGTGGGCGCGAAAAGTGTTATCTGTCGAAATTGTAGAGTACTGTTTGCGATGCGGTTACGTTCCAAGAGAGCATAGAACTGAAATCAGACAAAAATAGCAATTATGCATTTTGTACGGAACATTTTACAGTGATTGCATTTTCACCATTTACCAGTGCGCTATAATCGTTATACGGGAGTATCCCAAAAGAATATAATTTATATTATTATTTAATATGTCACCCGATAGTATTTCCGAAGAAAACTTACTATACAGACGTGACCCTCTTATCTGTTTACTCGCTATGAGATGCAAATCGGCAGATATATGATAACTACCGTGTTTCCCCGAAAATAAGAACTGGTCTTATAACATGTTTCCACCTATACAACTTATTAGGTCTTATTTTAGGTGAAACACGGTATTAGTACAGAAAAGCGCTGTCCATTTCATGAGTGGACATAAATCAATTCAATGTTTTTCAATAATATCATTCTTCAGCGAAATCTCCGCTCTTCATCGACGAGAAAAGAGGTCAATCCTTCATTATTCCTGCCATACTCTTAATACCAATGTAGTTTTCTGTTTGATAATGGCGCTACATGTTAAAGCAGCGGGTTTCAACATGGGAGGCGCCAAAGTTTGAATAAAAGTATATTTTGAAAAAAGTGTCTATTTCATTATATGTACAAAAAAGGTTGAATGCGTGGATTTTTTTGTGACAAAAGGTTAGAAACCGCTGTGTTAAGGCGAAAGCTTTTTCTTTTTTAGTTTTTGTGCAGTGGCCAGTTGACTTGAAATATCTATAAAATGTAGACAGCTGTAATTAATGCGTTTGTATGATTGCGGTCAAATTTCGCCGTGAAGTAATGAACTTTTGCTACTTTTTTAGTAATTGAATTTAAGCGCGTGGAGAACGGCCCATAGAAAGATGAAATTGTCATTTCACTAGAATTTACTAGCGTCACAGTGTCTATTGTTGCGTCGTTGATGTGTGTGCGCGTGTATATTGCACTCAAATGTGCGATTATATTAAATTTATCCTTTAATTTCACTTCAAAATATAGTCACCGTAGGTATAATGTGACTTGAAGAATCACCGTTGTTGATTCACGATAGATTATCATGCTGAAGACGTCTCCCATAACATAATAATGTTATGGCATGGGGTTGAGCCATCAAAATAACGGGGGTTGTTCTTCGTCCCTATTTTCTTCAATTTATGTGCTAAACGTACTAAAACCAGCGCGTGTTCTGAGAGCCCAACACGTGTTAATCGAATTCGCCCAATAATTCTTTGATATATCGAATCACCGATGGCTCACACGTATTTTTCTTGTAATTTTGAATAATTTTTGAGGAGCTGACCATCGCTGGGACGATTGGTCACCCCACGGCTTGTGCTATGATACTGATTATTTTTGATACTACGAAAAATACTCATTAAAAGATGTATTACAAGATTTATTTACTTCCTGTAAGAAGATAATGTATATTTAGTTTTTCTTTAACCTTCTATGTCATAATTGACAACAATATAACATTATATTTTATAATATAGTATCCAGAGCGGTGGCAGCTAGTTAAATAAATTTAGTTAATTATCAAAACTAATAAAACTAATCCAAGTTTCATAAGCAATCCTTAATTAATAATGATAATTATTATATTGTTGTTTGTGATAGCAGCAAATTACTAACATGTTACTATTATTAGCGTATCACGTTGTAGTTTTTTAAATGTCATGTACTATAAATAAAACTCATAATAATAATATGTATAAAAAACAATAGTGTTTTGTTTATCAAACATAACTGCAAATATTATTCAAAAGCATTTCTTTCAAGGAATTTAAAAAACACCATAGTAATCAAATGGTTGACATTATAAATCGAACATTTATTTTGAAATAATAATCAATCAAAGATATTTTATAGACTTTGAGCATGGTCAGACTAGGTCGGGGGTTCCCGACCTTTTTGTGACGCGGGCGCATTCGAGATTGCAAAAAATGGTGCCAGGCGCAAATCGGATTTACAAAAAAAATAATGAAATATTATGTCCTTTATTATAACATACATATACGATAACATAACATCTTATATATTTATTATAAAAGCCGAATTCGTATGATTTTCGAAACTACATTTCATTTTATTAATTTTTCACACTTGGGAGTTATTTTTCATTGTTTCAACCATTTGCCACGGGCGTATATGCGCCCGCAGGTACAAGATTGGGAAACCCTGGGCGAGGGGTTCGCTTTTGAGTATTTTCGTGCTGCATCTAAATGAGTGATTTCCGTGTATATGATCACAATATATTGATAGAATACTTCCAACAATATTATAAAATTATTTTAATCTTCGCCAAAAACGTTATTGAAAATAATATCAGTTACAGGATTTTAACCAGGACCTTAAGGGTAGTACTCGTGACAAGCCAACCTACATTTTACGCTAGGGATTATTTTAAATACACACCTACTTATCTAATAAGTATTATTTATATAGACAGGAAGTACATAATTAATCCGATTACACCAGCGTACACGAAGACGTTGATTTAACAATTGGGAGCGGACCGGCACAGACCGATAAGAGAATTTAGATGTATATTATTAATGTAGCAAAAAGTTTAATAGAACATGGTAAAAGATTCGCAAATTGGAAATAATGGTAAATAGCAACGATATTATTTATGCCGGTACATAGGAATTGTAAAATAAGTATGTTTATTATGATTCTAAGTAAAAACAATTGATTCAATAAGGAATGAAGACATTTTTCTTGAAGTTAACATATGTATAACGATCGCCATTTTAGCTTGCTTAATTCGGATAATACAATTTTCCTGTTCTATATTGAATGCAAACGAATAATATAAAATTTGAATTAAGAATGCAGTTGGTATTCATCGATTTATTGGTGAGTCATACGAACCAATAAAAATGCGACAGATGGCGTCCAGCCGGATGTCAACGATGTCTTCGGCGGGAATTTTATTTGGTAGCCTTAAATTATTATCAACAATATACATATTAACCATAGACAACAGCTGCTGAACGATCAAAAATAATTTATTTAAGCCATTGAAGTTTTTTTATTATATTGATAAGCGGATTACCATATTCCATAAGGGAGTTTATTTAAACTAAAATCGAATACGGAAAGTTATATTTTAATTTTAATTGTACGAGAATTAATAATCATAGCCATGGTAACAGCGTACTTTTATATACATCGTAATTATATAATCAAACAAATGAACTCATTCATATTATAGAATATTATAAACGGCATAAGTAAAATAAATTAATATGATAGAAAAGTTGTTGTGAAGAAATGTTATATAATTTAATATTTTACAATATCTGTGAAGCAATAATTCAAAGGATTCATAGTAGTCATTATCCCCAGCCCTTACAATCCCTCTCGATCCTATGATATCCATCGACAGTTATCAGTTTGATGAAACAAAATATTTTTTTGTAATACAATATATTAAATAAAAATAAGTAAAACACAAATAAATATTTATTAATATAAAACAAAATAAACATCAATAAATTTTTCATAATTAATGGCCGCATACTATGGAGCGGAGGCTCGCACTATGGTCATCATATATTAATTGAAGTGCCGTTGCAGTTGCAAAAAGCACTCTCAAGCACAACCGTAAATGTAACATCAACGATGATAAACATTACCTTTACCGTTGGTTATGATTCCAGATATGAGTGCTCTTTGCAACTCGGCATCTCAATTGCTTAGGGGTAGAAACTAACTGTGATTGGAACCCTTTGTGTGATTTAAAATAATACTTTTATCCAAACCGAAAATGGCTAATGACTAATTACTCGTGTAAAAATAATTTATCACGTTATTTTAGATCGGAATTAAATTTCAAAATAAATCGTAAGAAAATAATTGAATGCCGCCTACAAAACGCAAACAAGTATGAACACACACGCGGACTTCTTTGTTCTTATATTATGTAAGTAAACGTAAAATTTTATTCTGCAAATAGACATAGGCCTGGTACGTCACGATTTTGGAATAATACGAGTATATTCGTCTGGGTTCTCTTTGTATGGCGCACCGTTAGATACAACAATGTTCTGCTTCGTTGAAATCGAAATATTATTTCATAAAATATGCATAAATACGTGCCTTCAATTTCAGTTTTATATAAAATATGTATACAATTGACGAAGGAACGTTTTCGTTGTAAATAATCGATTAAAGACGTTTGAAAAGAAAGAATTTCATTTTAAATTTTACTAAGGCATGTGATTGACGATGTTATGCGATATAATATGGTGGAAGTTTTATGCGTGTTTTTTGAATCCTTGCGCAGGAAGTAATCCAGTAGTTGGCAGCCTGTTAAATTGCATAAACCGGAAGTGCCCGCCCAGGGACTGTGGCTAACTTCATTATTTATGAAAGCACATTCGTTCTGATAATTACCGCCAAGTGGTTTGGCGGGCAGAGACAAAAGACCGCGAAATGTACTAAATCTGCCGCGTAAACACACTGCATTATAAACTAGAACTTTCCATCCCACGCGTGGTTTTTGGTCACTCGGAATAAATAAAACCACCTTTGATACATTGGATTGTGCTAATAAAACATAAAACGGGTACCATAATTAGTATACTTGAGTTATTCCAAGTAGATATAAATGTTATAACAAATAAAACTTTGATTACAAATCAATTATTTTCTCTAACCACCATCACCATGCCTACTCCGGATGGGAAACTTACGTCGCTCATTGAATGCAATAGCGGTACAAAACAAATATTGACATTGATTAGTTATTAAATGTATGACGACACAATCGTTTTTACGTACTTTTCACTAGAAAGTTGTTGTTTTATTATTATTCATAATAGGTAAATATAATTAATTGACAATTAAACTATTTCTCATACGTGAAGAGATGTGGTGGAGGGAAAAACCCGTTTGAAGACTTTTCACATTTGTTTTTCGCGGGGATTTGTTATCAAGTTATCGATAAATTCATTGACCACGCATGTCCTAAAAAGTATTTAAATTGAGAGATGAATTGTATTTTGGTCATTCATATAGATTAAGTCACAATTCTAAGCTTCTAAAATTATTACTATTAGTAAGATTATGTTAAGTTAGATTGCATACGAGTGATATTTATACGTTTGTATTATATTTTTTTGCAGACCTTAATTGAAATATAATTAATTTCATTATTTAAATATCTGATATAAGATCGATAATATATGTAATAAACGGTATAATATATATTTTGATAAGGTGGAGAATAATAAATTACTCTTAGGTGTACGATTCTTTAAAGTCTTTCAGAGAAATCGCATAAAACGACAGGTTTGGCAATGAATAGAAGAATAGCGTTTATTTTCACCTCTGATATGGCCGTCGAAGATCGATCAAAGCGCCACACTAAAGGCGTATTTTAGTGGAACTACTAAAAAAAGGGTTTTGTTCACCAAACTACAAAATGTATTACGTAATAATATCGGCATAAAACCGACGGAGGCCGACGCCAATGCCGCCAAGCAAGACCGACGTAGGATCTAAAAGCCTCGTCTAAGAGATACAACTTCACGTAGGGATTCCAGTCACTCAAAAAGCTCAACTACAACATTTGTCTTTATATATCCGTAAGTCAATAATTACTTGTATCATGTAATATGTAATTATATTTATATTCTCGAAATGTGAACTGCAAAAAATATAAAGATTGGACAATGATATTCGTACTACTCCACGAGAAAAACCTTCACTCAAGTTATCCAATAAATTCCAATGTTGAGGAGGTCTATTTGCAGATGACATAGACTAAAATTTACTTTTATTAAGGTGAGAATTAAAAATGAAGTTCATCATACAGAAGTATCATGTCGCCTTTTTCTATCCATACTTTGCTTTAAATTATTACGTTTTATGTAAATCACGTATTCCAATTAATATATATATTTATATCTACATTCTTGCCAATGCGTATTTAGAAAAATGCTCAATTTAAATGACGTGTATTAGAAGCATTATTTTACTGATTTTTATTAAAAAAATCAAGAATTATGTAAGTTGTTTGTTTATACATGAAATTATTTAAAACCGACTAAAATTTTATATTATATTTTTGTAAATTTCTGAGATTTTTAATACTAGGTAAACGCCTTTTAATTAAAAATGAAAGCCTGCGGTGAAATTTAAATAGTAACATCATGCGAAAAACAGATTAATATAAATTACGAATATTCCATTTTGAAATGATCATACTATGATTTTTCCATGAATATTGTGTTTTTATATTTGAAATTTATGATTTGTAATTCATGGAATTTAACATAGGTTTATAAATGTTTGGATTTGATGCATAATATGTTGATATCCGAAATGGTACACATGCATGCCGCGGTAATAGCTATGCATAACTGCATTCACCAACACACAGCAGAAATTCCATTTTTTGAACTCAAAATGGAGCAACATCGAAAAATCATACGATGGTTTATAGTTGAAGATTAAAAGAAAAAAACGTGCATAACACCTGCCAGTGTTGTTATAAGCAAATTATCGTATTAATTGATTAATATTTACTTTGTTTACATATATTCTGATACACCGATTATTGGCAACCTACATACTTATTTTAAAAAATATATTGGTACCCGTATAAAGCCGAGTTGATTTTCAATCCATTTTTTTCTTCAATATTTTTCTCAGCCATGTCGCTCATTTTTTATGTAGGTGTGGCTATAGGATTCGAGCTCGAGAAATATATATATATAGATTCGGCGATTCTG
>JAGVSQ010000564.1:0-37728 GCA_022683975.1 Rhyacophila evoluta | reverse complement strand
TTTTCCCATAATATAATAATAAAAAAATTCTGTCTCGGTTGAATAGTGGCGGGCAAATCCGAATCGTTCCGCGGGCACCATAGCACCCGCGGGCACGGGGTTGGGAACCTCTGCTCTAGAGTAGTGATTTTTGGTAAACTGCACTACAAAAAGGTTAAGAATCATTACTGTAAGACTTCATATTCAAGCAAAAAAATCTTTTTTGTTTTATTGTAATGCTAAATCAATAGTTTGCTGTTTATCAGTAATATTGGTTTAGTTCAGATTAAATAATTATCATATTAACATCTACTCAGGTGGCGTACGAAGTGGAAACATCAGTCATGTCAAAAGTATCATGCACAGCTTGCAAGGCCGGTGCTGGTCTTCTCCAACATTATATCAGAACAGGGAAGAGTAAGGAAGAGATCAAGAAAACTATTTACCAGTTCTGTGTGTCACTTAAAATTCAGTCGGCTAGAGTTTGTGAAGGAATCACACGACTATTTGGTGTAAGTTTTATTATATAAGCATTATTTTAATACCTTTACATTTTATCAGTCATTATATTTTATGTTTTTAGCTTATTTTTTCCAAATATGAAATAATTTGATCTTATCTGTGGTAAAATCTTCGCTAAATATACAGGTTCACTTATTCCAAAAATAAAATAAAAACATGAATTATAATTATGTATTCAACCACATCTTCACTGAATATAGAGTATATGGATCTCCATAATATGAAGGTGCATCCTGTCATATTGTATCCATGAGGATTGATTATCAGCTAATCGCTCCATCCGATGAACATCAATTTTTTCCAAATCCTTCTTTATTTTGTAGGATTTGGACCTACAGCCTCTTATGGTAAAGCAGATAGAAATCTACTTAGTCACCCAGGCATATACAAAGTGCATAGATTGTCAAAATTAGTACAAATTGATTCCATAGTTCCATATGGAACACAAGTTACATTAACTGGTCTCTGGTGATAACTTTTATATGTATAGTTGCCATAATAAAATATCAATTACGTGAACATACTATAAAGTGATCACTTCCAAAACTTTTATATAATGAAAGTAAAGAAATAAAATTAAAAAAATATATATTTTCCAGGGAGAAGTTGTTTATGTTCTGAAAAGAGTTTCGATCGGTCCTGATGAAGTTTGCAGTTTTGTGATTGGTGATGCATGCGGTGATGTCTACAATCCATACCACGAGTGGGAAGTGGCCTTCCCTCCCATGCCCAAGCCTGCCATAAAAGCACTTGACGCTCCTCAGGCTAATGCTCCCACATTCAAAGTTTTACACATTTCGGATACTCATTATGATCCATACTATGCAGAAGGTAAATACTTTATTATTATTAAGAATAATTGTAATTCATTTTCATACATAGAAATCAGTTAAAATAAACAAATCACCCATGGTAAATACTTTCAATTTTTTTTTACCCATTCTTTGTCTTAACTTTGGTACGTAATTAATTTCATATTATAACATTCTGAAAATGATTTTTACAAATGTATTATTTTGCATAACTAGAATTCACTTTGTTCCTCTTACTGATAAATATATTTAACAAGAGTATCAATAAAAATGATCAAAATTATATCTTTATTTCAATGTTCAATAATATGTTGTATTATGGTTTTGTGATCTTCATTATCGATTGTTTTTACTTTTTTGCCAATATTTTTCCAGGATCTAATGCAGAGTGTAATGAGCCACTTTGTTGTCGGTTGACAAACGGACCAGCTGCAACGCCTGGGGGAGGAGCTGGTCGCTGGGGAGATTATCGGAAATGCGACACCCCTAAGAGAACTGTTGATCATATGCTTAAACACATTGCTGACACACACACTGTGAGTTTTTGTTGCAATTTTATTTTACTATTGTGATATATGTATTCACATGATAGAATTCCTCTTTCAAATACTCAAATAATTATAAGGAATAATAATTATAATGAAAAAAAGATATGTTGATATTGGTTACAATACCACTAGAAATACTATTGCATGGTTGTCTATCAAAAAACTATAGAATCGATTGTAGTTCTTAAACAATATAATTAAATTAGGTTTTTTTTTCATATTAAGGATATTGACTATATTTTATGGACTGGTGATTTACCCCCTCATGACGTTTGGAATCAAACTAAAGAAGAAAATTTGAAGATACTCCAAGATACTGTTAAACAGATGTCAGATATGTTTCCTGGGGTTCCTATTTTCCCAGCTCTGGGAAATCACGAATCTGCACCAGTGAATAGGTAAAAAGGAGACATCATTAATTAGAATTTACACAGTTCCATTTTTTGTATAGATACATTTCACAATACATTTACGAATACTGGAAAACAATATACCAAAATCATGGCCTAAAATAAAAATATATGATGAATTATATTTCAGTTTCCCTCCACCATATGTATCGTCAGAAGAATCCAGCATATCCTGGTTATATGATGAACTGGACCGTCATTGGCGCCAATGGCTACCAGCAGGGGTGTCAAACACTGTCCGCAGGGGAGCTTTCTATTCTGTTTTAGTGCGGCCAGGTTTCAGACTTATATCACTGAATATGAATTATTGCAACAACAAAAATTGGTAACCACATTATTTCAGTTAAAATTAATTTCTAGAATTTGCCATCTTTGAAAATTGTAATTATCTTATATCAAGAAATTTTCGGCAAAAGATCGTAAGCTTAAAACTGTATGATAAAAGATTTTTTGATAAAATTTAAAACATACATCATATGATAAATTGAAAAATGCATGAATTTTGACGTTGGCTGCTGCATTCCTTATAATATTTTGCCAGTTATTGCAAATATCTAGTTTGAATTGATTTGATAAAAAAAAACAAAATCGCCAGATTTGCCACTTACAATCTTTTGCCAAAAACAGCTTGATATATTCATGACCAAATCTCAACTTTGAAACATATAATTTTAAACAGTGACAATTAATTGTTCATTTTTGCTTGATCTAAAGATAAAATAATTCCTTGCTGTGAAATTTTTTTTGTGAAAAATACATGCAGTATAATTTTTTTTATATAAAAATAATATTTTTTTTCTTATTCAGGTGGCTACTTCTAAACAGTACCGATCCCGCCACAGAATTACAATGGCTTATTTATGAACTACAATCAGCTGAGTTCAATGCAGAAAAGGTTCATGTTATCGGGCACATACCTCCCGGTCACTCTGACTGTCTAAAAGTATGGAGTCGAAATTATTATGCTATAGTTAATAGATATGAGTCTACAATTACTGCTCAGTTCTTTGGACACACTCATTATGATGAATTTGAAGTATTTTATGATCCCAAAGATTTAGGTGAGAAAACATCAATATTATTTACATAAATTTATTTTTTGGCTGAAATATAATGTTGACAATAACAAATTCACAAATATTCTAATTGAGGAACAGATAATATTGCAAACAGATTTAATTTAACTTCATGTTATTTGACATGATCTATTTGTGGATTGACTAACAATACTTATTACTTTGAGATATCTTATATATATATCTTATGTTTATCACATACCTCATCAAATTAATTTTTATAACTTTGCATGTATGTAATAATTATTATTCCAGGGAGAGCTACAAGTATTGCTTATGTTGGCCCATCAGTTACACCTTACTATGATTTAAATCCAGGCTATCGAATATATTACGTTGACGGTGATCACGACCAATCAACAAGGGTAACTTTTGTCTATTCAATATTGTTCGTTTCTAAAAACAGGCCTTACATTTAGTCCAAACTTTGCAACCACTGGTGATTACAGTATCCCTTAGATGTTTGGGCTCAAGAATTTTACTGTACTAATCGTTTTCTATTCATTTTCAAAAATTTACGAGTTGAAAATAAATTATACATCTTACTTAAAAGAATTTGTTCATTTTTTGTTTTTAAGTCCAATAGAAGCACCCCAGCTCCATACTTTATATTTACCAAAGTTTATAAATTTATTTCAGTTGGTTGTTGATCATGAAACATGGATTATGAACTTAAAAGAAGCGAATCTCTATGATTATCCCATTTGGTACAAACTTTACTCTGCCCGTGCTGCATATCAGATGCCGTCTCTCAGACCAAGTGATTGGGACCAATTTATTAATGATATTACATTAAAAGAAGATTTATTCAATTTATATTATAAGTTAGTATCTTAAATTATTATTGACAATAGTAGTGTGAATCGTAAATTCATGCATCTTTTACTCTAATAAATTATTATCATCATACTCCAAGGATCAATTATCTGCCAAAGTAGCATTATTAACACTACAAACTCAAAAAAGTTTTAAATTTTATATAGAAATAATCTAATAAGTTATACAAGCTTGGCAAATTAATAGAATAGCTGAGATATTTTTATGTCTACATTGGATACTGCAAGATACTGAAAAAATCCTCTAGGAATGTCTTGAAATGTGTGCTCAAAATGTGATAAACAAGATGATGGATCTAATGGACCGGATGAATCAGATCAGATGTTCACTCTGCTAAATTTCTTGCATTCGAAAAAAAAAATACAGTGAGAAGGCTGATTTTTTATTGAAAAATCTTTTTCTTTACATAAAATATTAATTGAATTAAATTTTAATTTAGAGCACATTTGACTGCGTGACAACAAACGTCTTGGGTAATTGCTCTTATAGTATTCCTCGCCCACAACTGATACATACTTAATAATGTTGTGCCTTGTTAAAATCAAGTGTCAGGACAAGAAAGGTAGTAGAAAATTTAAGCTAATCTCTAGTTATTATTTGTAAGCAATTTTAATAATAATAGTACAATATTATTTTAGGCATTATTGGAAAAATAGTCCATTGCGAAGCCCTTGCGATGTCGAATGCCGCAAAAGAATACTGTGTGATGCAAGATCGGGAAGATCTCATGATAGGCGATCATTATGCGGAACATTAGAGGCCCGCATAGAATCTACCGAACGACAATCATGGGGAGCATGGCTTTATAACGGATTAGCAGTCTCGTACGTTTCCAGTAATTTCGTTAATGGCTTTTCCTGGAATAATCAAATTGACTAATCACTTAACTTTGGCAAGGCTTGCGGTATACAATTAATAAAAATTACATTAGTATCTTAAATTATATGAAAAGTGCTCTTATTTTAAATGAAATATTTGCAATTCATCTATTATTTTCATTTGATGAATTGATATCATAGCAATGTAAAAATAGTTGAGTGATTTAAAGAACATCAGTGATTGGCATGCCGCTTAAAAAGTAAAACCAGAGCTGCACATATTGAGTTTTATCAAAATATTTTGGGTGAATGATTCTATCTTCCTTTAAAATTCTTCATAAATATATTATAAATTAATTGTAAGACATGTACAAAACTATGCTTAATGGAAATCACTTTGGTGGAGGCAAACCTTTAATTTGTCAAAAACGTCATTCCAATTAATTAGAATTTACTACGACTTGGTTTTTTCAAACCATTATTCAAAAATAATTCAAATAATATTTTAAATAAGAAAATTAAATTAATTTTTCTATTTTCACTATATCAGCATTGGATGACATCAAACTTGTGTCATTTGTCAAATGACAATGTCAAAAGATACTTTTAATATATAATATTTACCACAAACATCTTGAATCATAAGAATTAATAATAATTTTGAAATAACAAAATTCTGTGAGTGTTCAATGTTAATCTACTTTAATCACAATTTTTTAAGAAAGAAAAACAATGCATGTGAGTATTATAAATTCCTTATCATTGTATGTATGTAAAAAAAGATGTGTTTACTTTTTACTGATGAAATAAAATATTTGTTATATGATACTAGTTAATTATAACAATTAATGTAAAAAGTAAAAGTAACACTTCTGGATATGAAATATTAAGATGTGTTTATTCTTAGTGAAATACAAATAATATCAATTTATTATAAAACAATTAATCAAGTTTTTATAACAATTAACCATAGATATCTAATTAAATACTACACATTATTTAATATGTCAAAATATCATTGCATGAACAATGTTTGATATACATAATAATTGCATAGCTTTTAAGTTTTAAGGCTGTGAGTATTTCTGCTTTTATAAAACAAAAGTATTTTTTATTTTTAAAAACATGCTTAATTCTAAAATCCAGTGCTTACATAATGTTTTTTGATTAGATCAATATCATATCATATAATTTATTTAATAAGATATTGTTTCATAATTGGTGTTTAAAGAATAATCTTGCTCACAGAAAGCTCACATGAATCACACATTCTTTTTTTTTATGGATGTGAAATTGAAGCACGTTTTAATAAATCATTTTATAGCTAACTTTTCTTTCCTATCTGGCATTTTGTAAGTTTTTTTATATTTAATAATTGGTAATGGTGGTGAATATTTATTACAATAATCCAGTGAAACAATGGGCTGTTGAATAATATTATGGTACTTTAAATTTAAACATCAAAATGTAAATCAATTAAAATTTACCCAGTTGATTGATTTAATCACATAAAAATGGAAATAATGATGACCAAAAATGAAAATGCAGTATTAATTTTCTATATTGTTAGAGGTGGTCATATCAGCAAGTATATAGCGAATAAATGTCTTGATCATTCCTAAAAAATAAATATTCTTTATTGGCTTGATATTGAAAAAAAAAATCTTTTATCATCAATCGTAACGTAAAATCAAAACCCAAGAAATCTTACTTAGCACCAACGTACCCAATATTTTTGTATAGGAAAGAAATTCTTTAATATACAACATAATTTTAATATAGTTGACATAGTGTGTACGTACCAGATAAAATGAATAATAATGGATGTCTCTGGTGCTGGACTTTTTGTTGAGAAGTTACACCAGTTTTTTTATATATCAGGTTAAAGCTAAAAGTAATGTCGTATTTTAAATGTCTAATTTTGAGACACAGTCATATTTCATCTTGCAACTTATGAAAACTTATGTATTGGTTTTCACTAAGTACATATCTGGAACTTATTGGATCCCGAAAATCAGTGGTTCTAAACCCTCCATTTAAAAATGGCCAAGGATTAAGAGCACGCATGGTGTACGAGTATCATGAAAATCGGAATGCCATAATTGTGACAGAAAAAAATAACGATATTTACATAAATGTGATAATTATTATGATAAGTAACAATGTTGGTTTGATAAAAATCGTGACGGAGATCTAGCCCATAGTGATGATTTGACCATCTACCATTAAAGACCGAAATAGAAATGTTATGAAAGTATTGTAAGTAAATGAATCTCAATGACAATTATTTATGCAAATTGATGATCACCATATTCAGTACTAAAATTTTGTACGCGAGCTAAAAAAAAACGAAAAACCATAATTTTCTGGAAAGAAGTTAAAATTTTAGCAGCACAAGTTTTTAGGGTGCCGTGGAAAAATCTTAAAACAAAAAAGCTGATGTGATCCGAAAAAGCTCAAGAAGCACTGATACAGTATATTTCTTATACACGTGGTTTATTGTACGGTATATCCGTTTTGTGGGAATAGTCTGGTGAATATACATTCAATATTCAAAACATTGTCTATTTTTAAAAATAAATTATGATTTTTTTCTATTTTAATTTACTCTATACACCTCTCACATTTCCAACTCTATACTAACAAATAATATTGGTTGCACAAATCTGTAAAATAATAAAGTAAGTAATACAGTAATATTTAAGTTCTTTAATAAGTTTTCTTTATAAACTTGACAAGAATTAGTTGAATAACAGCTTTTTTTCTAATCTTGATAAAGAGTTCTACCACATGCTGTGTCTTTCTCAACCGACCGACGTACTCGACGTACATTGGGATCAAATTCTTCAATGATAGTCAAAAAATTTTCAATATGCATGAAGGCTTCATTCATATTTTGATTGCCAAAGTCTTGATGATTTTATCAGCTTCTCTTTCCTCACTTTCATTGTGAATTTACAACTCTTGTTGCTCAACTAAGTATACGTTTGAAACACAACATTGATTTCCGGATATAAATTATGCAGCAATTTTGGGAGTCCTGGAGCATTGTCTAAGATTAATAATGCTTTAAATCATAAATTTTTATCTTATCGATATTGTTTAACTGCCGGTATGAAATAAGAAATGAACCAATCTTTAAATCTTAACGCAGTAACTCAGGCATTTTATTTCATTTCCAAATGACTGGAACCAATTCTTTATCTTTCCTTTTCAATGCTCTGGGATTTTCTGCTTGATAAACCAACACAGGTTTGAATTTTAAATAATCATCAAAGTTTCCACCAAGAAGCAACGTCAATCGGTTTTTAGAAAGTTTAGGCCCAGGGACAACTGATTCTTTCTTCGGTAAGAATGTATGATTAGCAATAATCAACAATAATTTTTAAAAATGTGCGAAATATCGAATTGTGCGAAAGTCAAAGGCACTGATTTTCTGATTGACATTAAACCTTGAAATTATGATTGAAGGACTATTTTTATACAAGAAAACTTTGAATTTCACCAAAGATCCTTTGATATCAAAAATGAATATAAAAATGGTTGATGACCATTATATCAACTACAATGGTTAAGGGCTGTTAAATTTTAAATGCAGCATGCCAATAAAATGCTGTATGTTAAATTAATCATAGATGTATTATATTTTCAGTTTTGGATAATTTCCATAGCCCGAGCATCCAAGAAATTGACCATAAATCCACGCTACAAACATGTGTAAATAAAGTTACAAACCACTTGCATTCTACTCTAATAATAATTATGTAGTTTTAGAATTCTAACTGTTATTTTGTATTAACAATAAATGTATCATATTTTGTATCATAAGTAATTTAATGTATCCTATCCATGCCAACATTCATCTCAACACTTCGTAAGGAAATCAATTTCAATAAATATACACCTCGTTCTTCATGAAAATGTTTACCAAATTGTATCAGATATTGCCATGAGACTTCAAATAATGTTTAAAATGAAAGCGACTACTTCTTGAAAAAAAAATATTTTAGTTAAAAATTTTAAATCTATTTTATTAGTACCCGCAAATGCAAAATAAGTACATATTTTAATTATGTAATACATATTTTAGGTGGGACCTTACAATATCTTATATAATAATAACTATAATACTTGACGTAACCATTTGAATTACAAAATCTGCAGCTGCCCATTTTTTTACTTATAAGAAAACAAATATTCACAATTCTAAATTATTTAAAACTGATAAACTTCCACATGTGAGATCACTGTTAGCAACCCGGGTTTCGCCTTTCGGCATCTTCAGGCTACATTATATGTGGGCGGTGAGCGAACATATAACATAGTATCTTATATGAATTTAAAATCAATTTCCATCAAGCACCATCAGTCGAAAATATTAAATATTCACAGTAAGAATATTGAGATATTTACCCTTTATCCGCTGATGCATACTTGAATTATCATGATACAAGAATTGTAATGTTATATAATTAATTACTACTGAATATGTACATATTGTAATGTAGTTGGTGATGGCAGTACCTCCTATGATCTATTTGGTGGATGGAATGAAATCACTGACACTTTCCTGGTGAGTATAAATGTTTTCTCTGTAATTATGTATTATATTTACGGTAAGACCTAATGCCATTTGTTTTTCTGAATGCTTTGATTTTTATTTTTCAGGATGTCGATGCTAATGTCGATACCTCATGTTGCTTACCAGATCCCAAAATTTGTGATGGGATTGGGATGAACAAACACGTACAACAACTCGTAGATATTATGCATTAGACTGAAATGAAGTTTCGCTGATTTTAGACCATACTTTAAAAAGGTTACCGAAAATTTATGGAACACAAATGTTTCTTACACCAAGTGTTATTTGCTATATAATATATAAATGACTCATTAAGATATGTAAGCTAATCGACATTGAGTAATTGACTTTTTATGAGAGGTTATAAGATAATACTTTTAAACAAATATGGTTTATTATTTTAATGCCTTCAGATTCTTATTATAGTCAAATATAATTTTATTCATCCAATGTCCAATAGCTAATTTGATTGACCTCACATTGCCCAGTGATATTGAATATTTATTTTTGTTGCTATTATATGTCCTGTTATTTGTAGAAAATTTATAATCTTTATGAAACAGATATTTTACTTTTAAAATGGAATCAACTTTCAAATAGTCAACACAATATAAATACATATACAATAATAATACTTCAAAATTATTATATAATTTTATGCATCTACTCTTACGTTGTCTCTTTATATTTCATGGTGAAGAGTAGATTATGTATCAAATATTGTAATTATGCTGACTTTTTTGGGTTACAAATTATCGCACATCACACAAAGAAGATTTTAAAACAAGACTGGCTAACTCGTGGCCCATGGGTCACATGCAGCCCTTGATGTCTTTTTGTGTGGCCCACAGTTATTATCACCCTCACGTTACATCTAGAATTAGTAATGACTTTTTAACCAAAGACATTGAATAAAGGCTTTTCAAAATATGAAATTTAAAGATCTAGAATAAAACTTAAATTACTGGCTAATACATAATATAATAAAAGGCAATAACCCTGTTCGCTTCTAAATGGAGGTTGTATATCTTAACAGGGTTTTTATGAGGATGATTTTTTTATACCATGTTTCCTCCCGAAGTGGAGCATATCAATCTACACAGTGTGAAGATATCCACTCCGAAAGAGAAGTATATAGATTTCCGCAATGTGAAGATGTCTTGAAAGATTATTTTTCACGAAAATTGATTATCAGACAATTACTGAACCCAATGGGCACCCAGTCCTACATTTTTGTTTTTTTTTAAATCTGACAGATGTGGGAATCGAACTCACATCCCCCAGATTGCTAGGCGTGCACACTACGCTATCGGGATGATTTTTAGTGATTTCTTTTTATTAATTTACTGTCGAATAATATAACAGTCAGATTCATAAAATCTTGTCATTTTTCCGCTTAGTCAATGCGTAAACAATATGTTTAATGTGTCGAACATTCTTATTTGTATGTGGCCCTTGAAAATATTTTAGGACGTCAATATGCCCCATGGGGTAATTAAGGTCAGCCAGGCCTGTTTTAAAAGAACCATCGCAAACCTATGTAGCCAAGACGTACTGTATACATATGGTATAAAAAAGTTAATTTGTTTGGGTACTCAAGTTTATTAAAAGTAATAATCATGTTTATTTGAGTCTTTATGAAACAATCTAAGAATATTAATTTATTTATTTTCTTTCTATTAAAATCTAATTAAAATAAAAATTCAAAGTAACTTAGTCTATTTTTAGTATATAGTATATTTGAAGATATTACTCTATACCACCTAAATTATTGCCAGAGAAGTAAGTCGTGTTGCCAAAGTTTGTGTCAGCTTTAAAGTATTATGAAAATAATTATTAGAAATTCTTATTCAACTGAAATTTGAAAATAATATCCACAAGCACTATTAAAACTCAACCAACCAACCAAAAACAGATTTTCAAATCTATCACTAACAATCCCGTTAGGCAATAATTGTTGTCTCCATAATCGCCATGCAGCTTTCTCAGGCAAATTCCACTGGTCCGCTTAATTTTCACCAAACTCTTAGATCCACTTTTACAGGATTATAGCCACTAAAAACTAACATTTTTATCTCAGGTTTGAAGACGGTGAATCTGTTGATTCTCATAACTTATATGATCGTAGTAATGACCAAATTTATACTCATTAATATTGATTTACTTTTCCACTGCAGGTTGACCATAGACAGTATTGTTTTTGAAGACTGGAATATATTTTGATTTCCGTATGTCGCTCTTCAGCCCCATGCATCTGCTTGTTACTATAATATTTAAAATAGTCTACTTGAACTAATTATCCACTGCTATTCTTTTTCAGAATGTAAAAATACAAGACAATAAATCGCATATCTTGTTTGAGCCCATAAAATTAAAGAGGATTGATTGAGTCAATTTAGATTAGACAAAATTACATTTGTCTTTAAAAAAATTATTATAACATCTTCTTTCTTTACTTTCTGAATGCATTGGTAGGATTATGCATTGTAACAGCGCTTTACAACCTTTTATTTTAATAGATATAATAATACATTTTTCTCAAATTTTGGCACCTTCCCTGGCAATAGTCCACGCCTCTAAGTTTGGAAATTTCTGCATTATAAGATACCCCTAGAATATTTATAAGTCGATTAATATGCAACAACTAATAATTTATTCTAATTGCACTATTGCGATTTTGCACCTGATTCAGATTTTTTTTTATTTAAATCCTTTTATTTCATCATAAACGCCAGGATTTCACATACACATATTTGAAAAATAATTCTAGCGGGATATGAACATTGTTTCCAATTACATGCTCATGAATTTGATATCCATTGCTTTAATTTATAAATGCACAATATTTGGCACATTTGTTTTCCCATATATATTTTTAAGTTTATAATGTCTATCCAAGACGAAACTATTATAAAAAGATTTCTATTAATTTAATGCTCCATAATAACATGAATTTAAAAAATAGCTTATATCTTCTTTTGGACTATTCGTAAAATTAGCAAACTCGATGATAAAAACTAATAATACATCTATATTATCTTGTTTCATAGCTTCACTTTATTAAATACATAACAATTTTTCTATAAATGAAAATATCATTTTTATAGATTTAAGTCTTAGTTAATAATTATTTATTCTTTCTATTTTTAGTTTCTGATAATTTAGGTGATCATTAAAATGTATGTGTCACACAAATGCGTTGAGATTTTGTTAGTAAGAAGTTTGATCTCTGCATTTTATTTATTTCCAGTGATTTTGTTGTTCTCTTATGGCTTTAAGAAAATTGAGTGTTGTCAGTTGATATTTTATTTTTGAGTTTAAATAAAAATGAATGATTTTTTTTTATTTAAAAGTATTTATTTTTTATATCCTAGAGTAGTTAACTAAGAGATTGTAAAAGATCAAACATTATTTAATAACTATCAGTATGTTACAATCTATTTTGAATTCTCACAACCAATGACAAGGCATAAAATCATATAGACCCTGTTTAGGCAAAAGGCATTAACCCTCATAGAACAATAATGCCGTAAATGATGTTTGATTCCTCTTTCCTGCATGCAAATCTGGTAGGTTCTTCATTTTTTAAATTTTAAGCTGAACTTCTATAATATTTTGGCATTTGCGGCTTGATTCCTTTTGACAGAATGTCTATTTAGGCGGATACACTGTAATTCTAAAAATAAAAGCACTTTTCAAAAAACTGAGGGTTAATTCCTTTTGCTCCAACAGAGTCGATACATATACATTATGAGAGGTCCGTGTGATACCTCTAGTAACACCTTAAATTTTGATCAGAATCCATCACAACACACTTTTTTATCTACATACATTCCACATCCACACAATAATTACATTAATATGTACAATCTTGTAAAAGAAAACATATATACGAACTACACACTAAACAGAATAACTATTCAAAGCATCCTTAAGATTTCTCGTATCATCTAAGAACATGATTATTGAGCTATTAATAAAGCTAGTATTTGATCGAATGCAACTAAAATTGGTAATCAGACAGAGCAGTACTTTCTGTACAGTAAACATCAGACAAATTAGTAAAATATTTTTTTATCAAAAATTTTGACAACTCTATATATTAATCTAATATCTCATTAAATCAAAAATTGTTCCAGTTTTAAGTCTCATAAGATTATTTGTTCATGTTGAGCTCATTTTATTTTATTTTATTACAATTTGCGCTAGAATTAAATGCTATCCATTTGATGACATAATTTTTATCATAATAGAAATAACTAAATTTTTATAATCAAAAGGAATACAGATTTTTTGGAATGCACTTTTGATAAACATTTTGTATTTTATATGCAATATCGTAAAAAAAATGTCCTTGAATCCAACAAAATTAAATTTGGGTCAAACAAAAGCTCGATTAAAACTTCCCCAAACACAAAACTTCACCTCATGCAACATCATGTCAGGTTAAATAATAACAGCATAATAAATAATTGAAAGTAAGATATAATGACAAACACTTTTTCACGCTATGTGGTAAGACTATGGTTACCAGTTATATGAAAAGATTACTAACAAAGACACAGAAATATTTATATGTTTCATTACATAAGTAAAATATTTAAACAAAATGATGTCACCAATAGCTAAAATAGAAAAACTTTTACATGGCCTGTTTTAGAGAGACGGTGGAATAATTTTAAGTCAGAAATATGAGATTACAAATAAATAAATATTGATTTATTACGTTCTATTCATAGAAGATCTCTGGCATTCGTAAAAAAAGATAAATTTAAATGGTTGGTAATTTTTAAAAACTTATCGTATTAAATAGCGTGGACTAAGTAGATGTATACAGTTTACTGAAGGATATTACAAGAAAAAAATCATTAACCTATACATCAAATCTTAGTATTTTGTCCATATCCCTTTAATTAATATTTTTTCTAAAAAATAGTCACTGGACATAAAACCATTGTTACATATTTCATATGAGAATGAGATTCCTAATACTCATGATAACTTAATGATAAATATTAAAATAATTGTCTTCAATTAATCAAAATTCTTTGAGACGCTGTTACTTATTACAGATGATTTTAACTAAAATATATTCTCTAACATAGACATTAATAAATAGTGTCATCAGATCTGTACAAAAAATTTACTTAATTAATTTTAATTTAAATCAAAATTAGTAAATCACAATCACATTACAGATTCTTTTAAAGAGACACACTCAAGGAAATAATAAAAACTTGGTCACTTTCTCTTGAAATGGAGGTTTAACATAATAGATAATTTTCAGAGTTTATATCGAGCTAACTTATTCAACATAACCTGAGATATTTAAAAAACAAACCGTTTCCAGTGGAATTCATTTATTACGCATATGACTTTGCCGATTACGACTCAATATATTGAATTTAGTTTCTTTAACACTTGCATTGATTTATGAACGTACACAACTTGAGTTCACATATAAAACTCTGAGTAGACTGACAATGGCTACAACCTCATTAATAAATTTATACTATTATTACCTCCATACGGAGAATAAGGCTGAATTTCATCCAATTCCTTTTTACACACATATTTATAGATTGAATAATTCTAAACAATTTCAATTGACATACATGAAACAAAATAGATATTGATTTAACTTATATGTATATGTGTGGATTTGAAAGGAATCTTATGTATTTGTTTCTGATATGAATATTTAACATAAGATGTTAAAAAACACAGTAGATAACAAGTGCACTGGTAATTTTTTTAAAATTGACATTATTAGTATGCAAACAAATAATACAATTTACTGTTAAAAACTGAATAGACACAGATTACAATAAAAAACAACTTCATAAAACAAAAATAGTTCAACAATAAAAAAAAAACAACACACAGTGTTAGTAATCACAGCCGTAGCAGATTCCTGCGACTTTTTTTTGTTCCTATGTACAACTTGGAGTGCGAGTCTTTGGAGGGACTTACTGATTGTATACTTTTCGGGTAGCACACATGAGTTGACGAGTATTCTGAAGAGCATTGGGTACAAAAACGGAAACCACAGTCCAGCCCGCAGCAGGTTGCCCAGTGGGTCCTGACTGTGGCTGGTTTCCGACAGCGCAAACATTGTGTTATTGAACTACCTGGATTCTTCATCACCACCTATAAAAATTAAATCATTGTGAAATATAATATACTGTTATGTCAATCTGATTTATTTTTGAACATGTAAAAAATTTGCATTAACTCATCTTGGCGTTAAAAAAATTGAGTAAAAATTTTGTCGCAGTGACAACGTCACAACATAAAATGCCTTCCAGCAGTTAATAAAGAAAAAAAGATGAGGTAATGAGGGACATCCACCAGAAACAATATTATTAGTTTACGATCTTAGTAGAAGTGTCTATATTCTTTTTTTGTGTTATGCTCAACCTCCCATTCAAGTCTCAAGTCAACAACAATTTACAATATAGACCAGTGGTTAGTGCATTGCTTTCTTAATTCATAATAACAATAAGAAAAATAATAAGAATCTTACGTTCATATGGGTTTTGAATTTTCGTTTTCCGGGACTTACAGGAGGACTTCTTTGAATTTGTGGCTTCACAGACATTTTGTTGCGGTTATTATTATCTATCTCCGCTAGCATTTTGTGCCCTTTAGCAGAACAGGGGATCGGATCATTATCCAATTTGCTCTTTTTGTTAGGAGACATTTGTAAGTGTGCATCAATGTTTTCTTTCTGCATTTCAATTTGTCGTGCATAAATCCGTTTGCGTGATGCTGCTCGCACATCATTGCAACAGACTTTGTTCCAGGTCTTGCTCACACAGCATACCTTCATTAAGTCCTTACAAGATAAATAGCTTAGGATTGATTTTACAGCAGGGACATGATTTTGTTGCTCTCCTAACATTTTCAGAAAATCTATAAATTTTTGTCCTGAATAATCCAATTTAGAACTGTTTTCCTTAATACAGAAGAGTTTTTTTCTACATTTTGTACTAGATACAGAAGCGTTCCTCAATTTTTCTGGCGATTTAATCTTTTTTGGGAAGTTTACAGGTTTCAAATTACTGTATAATATGAAATTTTTTTCAGGAGTTCCAATTTTTTGTGAATCGCAATTTAACTTTTTAGATGATTTATGCACTAAATAATCACGTTTTAAAATAGGTGAGGGTAAGTATTCATTATTTTCAGGAGTTAGTTGAAGGCTGTTTCTAAATTTGTCTTTAGTGGTATATTTACACGGAGTACCTGAGTATGAAAATGTTTCTGAAATGGGCGATATTTCCTCTAAGCTGGAATTACTTTCGAAAATCCCCCGGTTATGCACATTTAATCTTAAAATGGAACTGCACGGAGATCTTGAATTATTACTGCAATTAGAGTTAGCATGAGCTACAGATTGAGAACTTGCTGTGTCTCCTTTGAATTCGAATACTGATGTAGATTGACATTCTGTAAAATCGCTGACAACTAATGCAGGTAATATATTTGCTATGCATTTATCACTTCCGGAATTTGTTGAGAACTTCACTGAGTCGACTTGGCTTTCCTCCGACCATTCCATAAAACCAACAGCATGTTGCACTGTTGAGACTAATTTGCTATCAAGTTCATTACTATCAACATTGCTATCAACTTTGTTATCAACAGAAATGGAATGTTCACTAGACACAATATCAGTTTTTTTCATAAAATATTCTTGAATTTGTTTGGGTCTGTTTGAACGTTTACCCCTAGGGGTAGACAAACTGTTACGCCGTACATCACTGGATGAATTAAATTTTCGACTTAAAAATAGTCTTCGGGAGTTACATCCTGAGAGGGCTGTTAAGTCAGCCGAACTCGGTGTGACAGTGATATAGCCACTATCGTCTGTATTCATTGGGATACCTTCAGTTATCAATGTTGAGGCTCTTTTCAAGCCCTTGATATTCTTGACGTCAGGAGAATCCATTTTCCTAAAAAAAACAAAAACAATTCGATAAACAACCTCCATAACATTGGCATAAAATATTTGATTTTTTGTGATGTAGGTCATGCTCTGGCAGGACGGGGAAAATTATAATGCCTAATTAATTCGAAAACCAAACGCGGAACGCGTATTCATCAAATTCACCCATGTAATATGAATAAATTAATCAAAACAATTTAATATTAAAATACCTTAGTATTCTTTATTGGATTTTAAACCAAGTTGTCAGATTTTGAAAACTTTCACCTCAACACAAAATTCGGTAGTGTCAAATTCACCATTTTACTAGTTGTTTTGTTTTTTTAGATTGCAGTCTTTTTATCCTCTTCAAATTTTGCATAACTTTAGTAGCATTTCAAATATGATAAAGATCATAAATTAAGCTATTCATACTGAATTATGTAGTCTTCAACACCAACTTATTAAACTTTTAAAGTATTCACATCACAAGAACAAGATCACCAGTCAACTTGAAGCTTCAAACACCATCCAAAGACAAAAATTAACAAAACAGACGACCAAAAACTACGAGGCAAAAAGCAGGTAGGTACCGTCGGTAAAATACTGGGAAGGGTTGGATTTATTGTAATGTCAAGTTAATTACATTTTAACGGAATAGTACTTAGATATCGATTAAGAATATGTTGAATTATCATCGTTAAATAATATATCATTAAACTAAAAACCAATGCCCAATGCAAATGAAAATAAATTAGGACAATTGCAAATTAAAAAAATATAATACGGGTATTAGTTTACAGGTAAAATGAAAAATGCTTTTAATCCCAAGAACAAATAAATGGTATCAACCCACCACCTACTTAAGCACAGTGTGAGTTACATATTATACTTGAGAGTAAATTGGTTTTACAAAAATAATTTAACGTACATGTCAATTGATATTATTTTATTTAGAATATTTTGTTATCATTTAAAATTTTATTTATATCCTTATTTATAGTTATTTTCTGTAAATTTTAAAATTCTGTGCCTTCATCAATGAATTACAGTTCTGTATGATCTTAGAAAGTCCATATTCTTTAGCCAAATAATATTCAATATGTGCCGAGTGTTTGTTGATTGAATTTTGACGTCCCAAGACCGAAAAAATCGTCATTATTCGTGCCGTCTGAATTCGGGTTGTGATGAAGTTATTAAAAAAATGATTTAATATTAAGCAAATGGATATTATTAACGATGAAGATGGCACGAATAATAAAGAAAATGTGTAGACTTTGTGCAGCTTCTGACAATGTTATAATGAAGGATATACTAAATACTGAGGAGTCTGACATGAACATCCCAGAAATAATCTTTAAATATATGGGATTTCCGGTAAATAATTTATATAGCGAATAAAAATATTTGTGAGATCAATCATACATAATATAATGGTGGGTTTATTTTTTATAGGTGTCATTAGATGATGTATTTCCCAAGGTAATATGCGAGACGTGTATTAAAAAAATAAGCACCTTCAATGAGTTTGTCGAACAATGTTTGAAAGTTCAACAATTCTTCATAAAAATTTCGGAAGGAGACGCACAGACAAAGCAGGACATGATTTTCCAAAATATGATCAAATCTGAATTTGCCAATACTTCTTTTGATATTGCTGTTGAGATACCAATTGTCAAAGATGAAGAAGATATACTGGTCAGTGTCAAGGTTGTCCTTTGAAAAGTGCATTGTAAATAAATCTTGATTTTTATTTATATCAATTGTCTTAATTTTTTTTCAGATTAAACAAGAGATAAATGACTATGAAGATGATGATATGACAAGTATTGTACAATTTTTATTATTCATTTGAGAAAAAAAATGATTTACCTTCTTTATATAACTACAGTTATAATGTAATTAACATGGCAAGTTTGCTTGAACTTATTGAAAGCTTGCAGAAAAATATTGCGCTTTATAGTAATAATTAAAATTTGAATGCTTCTTTAGATACATGTGAACAAGTTTACGCTATTATTTATTTCAGATTCATTTGCGGATGATGGTCTTGATTATCCTGTTAGTGAACTATTGGTAAAGAAATCGCGGTCAAAGAAGAAGTTGAAATCAAAGAAGAAAAAATTGAAGTTGAAAATTCTCCGCTCATCTACTGAATCTAATTCCTGTGAAGATAAACCGAAATTTGATCCAAACATCAGAAACTATTTCAAGTTAGTTATTATCATATTGTGTCAATTCTTAATTTCCAGTGTATGGCATTGTGAATGTATGTGAAAACTTAAAGCATAATGCAACCTTTGCATATTTTCTTTAAAATAAGTGTTTTTTCTTACTTAGATTAATTATTATTAAAAATAACATTTGTGCATGCAAATATACTTTCAACGAAGTTCGTCAAATATAATATTTATTTGAGACAAATGAGCCGATAGTCAACTAATGAAAGACATTTTCAACTTGAATTCACATATAGGCTTTGTCAAGTTTGTTAGTACACATGCATGTTGAACAAGAATATAACAAATTTATTCCCACATGGCAATCTTTGCTTTGCGTGGCTTTTTATTTAAAAATTGCGATAATATGGTAGAATCAATCAGATTTAAACCAAGACTATCATTAGTTGTTTGTAACCTGCAATTTGATTATTATTTTCCTATGAAAAGTTTATTGATAATAATCAAAACACTGATGTCTGAATTATAAATAACAAGAATCACAAAAATATGTTTAAGCTATTATCATTAGCTAGTTCTATTATACTTGTATCGATTAAAAATATAGAATTAAATGAAGATCATATCTGTTGTATCTATACTGCAATATTTTTATTTTTTAGATTCTCCTGTTACGTTTGTAATGAAAGTTTCCCAAATTGGTTTCGATTAAAAGGTCACATAATTGAAGATCACAAAGTGCCAGCCAAAGTGGCATGCACTTGTGGATGCGTCGTCAAATCTAAGACGGCAATATATCGCCATGTCGGAGGTCACAATGACCCAGCTAGCTTTGCGTCAGTGATTATTTACATTGAATATTAATTTGTCAAATATTTATTATACAATTTCTTAGTGAACTGCAATGTTCATTTTGCAGTAGTATTTATTTTCTTTATCACTCAATTATATTTACCTGTTCTTCATAAGCTCTATATTTTTATAGATATGTTATTTTATTTATCACACATGGTATTAAAAACAATACTTTTGAAAAACTAATGAAGTCTTTTTTTACAGATGTGATAAATGTACCAGAATAACTAAAACACAAGAGGCCCTTGATAGACACAAAATGAGACACATTCCTAAACCAGATCGCACCTATAATTGCTCAGGATGTACTAAAGTTTTTAACTCTAAAGAAAATCTTAAATCTCATGAGCGAGTTCACATTCCACTTTATGAAAGATATATATATCCATGCACAATTTGTGGGAATAAGTAAGTCAGTAACTGTAATAAGATAGAACATGAAGTAAAACATAAATTACATATTAGATTATTATTAGTTAGTTGGTGAGAGAAGGAATAAAGAAATGGAGAAACTTTTTTTTACCATCAAGACATGGGACCATTTAGATATCTGTAACATGAAGATTTATGTTGGTGGATTATTTATCGGTTATTAGTCAAGTATTCAATCCGTTGAGTATCTATTTATATTGTGTCATTAAACATACATTTAAAACATGTTGATTTTTAAGTAACTTTGGGGGCTCAAAATTATGTCATCGATATCAAGCAATTCAAACATGCACTTTATCTACTTTGCAAATTATAACCCCAGATTAAATATTTATACCACATTTCTATGGTATCCGAGAGATTAGCATGCGCACTTCAGAGCCAAATGTGGGTTTAAATCCCACAGCTACAGATTCTTTGAAAATTCAATGGTATAGGACTGACTGCCTGATTGGTTGACAACTGATTCTTGTGAAAAAAACTCAAAATAAGTCTTTACAATGCAGAAATCCATATACTCTACTTCATATACTTATAAATATAGTTAACTTACATATATAAAACTATGACAAATATTATTTCTTTCGTTACAAATTATTTCATTAATTTTAATGTAATGTGGTGCAATCACCACATTGGTTATTTTGGTAAATGCAATCACTTCAGAACCAAAGGTTGTAAAAAAATATTGGAATAAAAAACTGGATTACCAATAGGTTGGGTGATTGGCTGACAACCAATCCTTTTGAAGAGTAATATGTCTAAATAAGTCTTAGCACTAAATAATCATATATCCACATTTAAAATGGAAATTATTAATAAATAAATGGTGTTATTAAGTTAATAGGTAAACTCAACTCAGTAAACTTTTTACATTCACCAATTTTAAATTATTATAATTTTATTACACCCATGTATGATTTATTGAAAGGTTTACAACAAAGTCAGCTGTGGTAGGCCACACACGTGCTGTGCATGAAAAAATTAAGCGCTATATTTGCGACATTTGTGGATATGCCTGCAGTACTGGCGGAGAACTCATTCAACATAGAGCTATCCACAGTGAAGAAAAGCATTTTCAGTGTCCCCGTTGCCCTAAAAAGTAAGCCTTCACTGATATAATAAGTATTTTGGATAAATTTTATGTTGTCTACATATATTTATATACAATAAATATATATTTTTTATTTCCAGGTTCAAAACTGGTTCAAATTTGAAGGCGCATTTAGATACCCATGATTCAACTTCATACCCTTGTAAAGTATGCACTAAAGTTTTAAACAGCAGAAGAACATACCGCAAACATTTATTGGTTCACGACGATTTATGCCGACACGTCTGTTCATTTTGTAATAAAGCATTTAAGCGACGCCAAACACTCAAGGTAATGAAATATTTTGATAATACCTCTATCTAAAATGAATATTAAATAAATTAATGATAGCCTTACATAAAAAAATCATAAGTAATATTTTACAATACTGAATATTTTTATTCATATTTGATTTGATACTAGAGCTGTCATATGTAGCAATATATTTTTGCAACTTTTAGGTGCATCTAACAAGTCACACCGGCGATACGCCTGTACAATGTCCTTGGTGTCCACAAAAATTTGCCTACAGCTCTGCTTGTCGCACTCACAAACAAAGATGTCATCCTGAACAGTTAGCAATGTTATCACAGACTAGCAATCCACAAGCAATGTCCGTAGTACCTAATCCACCTATACAATCCAACATTCAAATGTTTGACACAGAGTCCATGGTCAATATCTGTGATGATAAATCAATGATAAAACTGAATATCGAATAACACATTGCATTAATGAAATAAATTGTAAATCTGAATATTTAATACTGTAAATTTAATTGCACAATTATGTATTAAATAGGGCAGGATATAGTAGATTTAAGCCTAAACTATATTAACACTATTATGTTCAGGAATCTGTAATAATTAATTAGTTTTTTTTATAGTTTATTGTATAACAGTTGAATAATTATGTTGAATTATAATTCTGCAAGTCGGTAAGATTTGTCGATAGCTATTCCAGCTTTCACACCAACACCAAAGCGAGACAGTTTTAAGATTGGTACGTCAACCAAAATATAATAATTTATAATTCAATAGAATTGTTCAGTTATAAATTGGAGTTCCATAAACTAAATGCTAAATTATTTGAAAAATGTTTTATTTGTTTTTGTAACTATGCATATGTGTGAAATCAACTAACTTTCACTGAATCTTCATGCTTTTACATGTAGGACTTTTACATCTAGCCTGATTACTGAAATTGTAATATGTATTAAATATTCATCTTTATCCGCAATAATTGTGAAACCATGAATTCACATGTCTTATTTACATTTGTATCAGGTAGAATATTTGTTTTATAAATTTATTAAAAGTGACTTAATTTCTAACTTTTGAATATTTTTTTTTTCTTTTTATACCATGTCTGCTTTGAAAGTAGAGCATACGGATCTAAGCGGTGTGAAGATGTTTACTTCAGAAATGTAGCATATGGAGCAATACTGTGTAAAAACATATCTCAACAGATTCTTCTTTCTCTAGAACTGGTTGTTGGCCAATTGCTCAACCCGTTGAGCATCCAGTCCTCATGCATTTTAGAAATTTTAAAAATCTAGAAGCTGTAGGAATCAAACCTGCAATCTCTGTATCCGAAATGCACACGCTATTTCTTAGCCATCATGGGGAGGGTGATACATTTGAATAAATATGAATAAGTTTTTACTACAATTAATGATTTTTAAATTGATCTGATGAAGACACTTATGCAATTTTTTTTGAATTTGATAAAACATAATAATGATGTTGTGCATAATCATGTTGTGATATGAATGGCAGACATGGCAAATTTCTTTTATACTCTTATTTCACATTTTTATGACAATAGAATGGTTCGAAATCAAATATAATAAAGTACATTTAATGATATGTGTAAATAAAAAAGTGACAAGTAAAATTTTCTTTAGTTAACGATCTAAGTAAAAATTGTTTATGCAGGTTTTATAAAAATTACTATTCTATTGCACAATATTTATATTGATGGTTATAAATATCAAAAAATGGTAGATAAATGAGTATATGCATCTCTTTGACATGGCGATGTTCGAACAGATTACCTTTTATCTTATGATTGTTCATCCAGCTCACGATATATTTTGCACCCCCATATGATTTGTGCATTTGGAGCATTTGTATTGATTTCACTACTTATACCGCTCCTTACACGAAGCCGCCTAATGCAGCCGCGTTTCTGCCTTATAGCATGACACAGCCCTGACTTTGTTATATGATTTTAATTTTTCAAATTTGTCTGTATAATGAATTAGGGATTTTCGGGTTACATTCTCAAGACATGGCTTTTAGATAAATAAATGAGCTCCAATGATTATTTGGTGTACAAAACATTCAAGAATTTTACTAAACGTATTTATTTATGATATCAATAGGTATTTTTTGTAAATGAATTTATTTGAAGAGCTTTGATGCTTCAATGCTGAACAACGGCTATACATAATGAACAGTTGTCAATATATGATATGTTTATGCATCAGTGGAGAATAGCCTCAGCCTAATTGTTTTTTTTTTTTGTAAAATATAGGAACCACTTGGATGTAGTTAAACTGAAGACGTGCAAGCCACAATCTATCGATTACGAGTAAAATGCAATTGAAATTTTTCAGAAACAAAGTAAGATTTAGTATGACTTTTATATTATTAAGACTGTAATATAAAATTTAAATACTCACATATACTATATCTTTCCTGGTTACTAAATTATTGAAAAACGTACTACTTTTGTGGGTTGAACGTCTCCTGCTAATGAAAATTTTGATCGTTTTGTGGTTGGATTTTTATTAATATTACATTAGTTTTTGCCCATAAAACCTTATAATTGGTTATATTTGGTATATTTTTTGTTCATAAAATACAATAATATAAGGACATCTATTGAAAAAATCGCATGATAATTATTCTAATTTAGAATAATAAGAATAAGGTCAAAAATTTACTTATAATTAAGTAACCGTATATTTAAACTTTAAAGCCGAAAACATTCAAACTACATGAATGTTTAGTAGATATTATTTTTGTTAATTGTTAGTATGATGGTTAGAAAAAAACAGTGTTTCATCTTTCATCAAAACATCTTCCTCTGGGTGTATATTTCTGATTGGCTGGCTTTGTTAAATTAAAGTATTGATGTTTTCGAAGTATTATATGCAATAAAATAAAAAATTTCAATTTGTGGCTGGACGTCTTCTGGTTAACTATATCTATTTAATTTACAATAGAATCATCATAATAGCAGTCAACAGCTTAAGCCAAAATTTTATGTAATAGCTTTCTCTATGTAATATGACTATTCTAATAGTATCTGGCTTAGGATCCACAATAGTACGATTTCTATAATGTTGGATATGATTTATATGAAAAATATTATACTAGATAGAACATGTGCATTGCTAACAATAAAAATAGGTTGATGCACCAAAGCTCTTCAACTATCAACTAATTAAAGAATATGTTTTCTTCTGGCTGATATATTGTTAGGAATAAAAATATTATATTTGTACAATTGTGCAGTTTTATTTAATTTGTAGTTAAATTATAACTTCACGATAATAAAAAGTCGAGCTATCTATTACTATATTTGTAATATTCAATCAAATTATTTGGTTAGTGATATTTTCATTTTATTAAATGAAAATACTATATTTAAATGTGGCAAAATAAAAATAATTATATCTGAAAAACAACACTCGCACAAGTGAACAAACGAACTAACGAACTGTAATGATAAAGCAATTAGTGGCGTAGCTACTGAGGAGCAGTTGGAGCAGGCTTCTCCAGATGTATGAATCAAATGGGGCCCAAGTGTAGTAAATTTAGTGTGGAAAACGAGAAACCACCAATGAGAAAGTAAGTAAAAATTTGAAAGTAGCGTAAGAGTTTAAAAAAATGATAAATTAAAATCTCTAGGCGTGTAAAATTTTTAAAAAGCGTGAGACACTAAAAAAGAAACTATTGGGGGCGCAACGATTTTACCTGTTCCAGGGCGCTGAATTTGTAGCTACGTCACTGAAGGCATCCCTTGAAATAAGCATGGAAATGTTACAGTTGTAAACAAAACAAATCTTCGCTTGAATTATCAGAAAGTTTTAAGATTACAGACTTATGAAACGAAAGCGTCTTTCATTGATTTATTATAAAATGTACCATGGAAATTCTTTTAATTCTTTTAGTGGTATAGTAATTAATGAAATAAAATATTATATGAAACTAATTTACGTAGTCTTGAATGTTGAATATGAATTGAAAGATTGAATAAATCATATTTTTACGGTTCTGGTAATTATGTACCAATTAAATAAGAACATGTTATCTGACCTATATTTGCTATAACAATGGTGCTATAAAATACTAAAAACATATTAATCTTCATTTTTATCATTGTAAACTGCTCATGAGTAAATTTTTTTATTAATTATTCATCTGATTTAAATTTTTTTAAATATTAATATCATATATAATCATCGTGAACAATTTTGTATTTATTGTAAACTAGTGAAAATTACGTTATATGTGCAAAATGATGTATTCTTGATTGTTGTGTTGATCAATGTTTGAAGAAATGAACGATGTAGGTATTTATTTCATTTAGTAAGAATATTACAAATTATAAAAAGTTGCTATCTATAAACTAATTTCTATAAAATTCTTGTTTATGGTCTGTTCTGTCATAGAATGTTTGAAGTTAGCTGGTTTGTTTTTTTTTGTGTGACGAAGGAATGCATCACAATAATGATAGTTTCTTAAATCATCAGTTGTATGGAGTTCAATTAACTTGTTTTGGATAAAAGAAGAGTTTTAAAATCCTGGATGCGTTTCTTTGTTCAATACTGCAGTATCTTTGAATACGATAATTATTAAGAAGAAACTTTTAAGAAATGCGGCTGGAAGCAATCTGTCGTATTTGCCTAAAAGAGGGTAGTATGAAGTCAATTTTCGCAACTAAAAAAATTGGTAGCCTGAGGATTTCGTGTTCCGACATGCTAATAGCTTGCAGTTCAATAACAGTATGTATAGCACAGGTTTTCAGTAGATTTCAATAGAATGTTTTTAGTAATACTATTTTGTACGGCTGTCTCCTAATTTATTATTAAGTTAGTCACGAAACTTTTCGCACATCCACGATGCAGTTGGTAGCACTTGGCACTTACATAGTTTGACGTTTCTATGTTAATTGTCAATGCAGCACTTCGTCTCTCCAAAACAACACTGAAGCCAATTTTTTAAACTAAACTTCGCTTTCCTAAAATACGAGAAGTAATTTTTGAAGATATTGTGTTTTTGTTTGTTTTACAAATAAGGTTGTCAATTGTTTATCATGTCTACTTGTTTTAGCATAGGATTAAAAAGTAATAAATGAAATACTACATAGTTTTCCATATTTTTTATTCCTGTATTTTACCGGTCTCGAAATATAAAGCGTTAATCATTTATTCTTTGTTTTCATAGAAGAGAGCATTCCAAAAATATATGGCAGACTTGAAGCAACCTGCTGGTAATAACAGGACCTGCATCATGCGCGTGCGCCAATTGAAACATCAGCGCTGTCAACTTTCTTACGTATTTACGAAAAGTTTCATGACTAACATAATTAGTTTACAATAAATTAGGAGATAACGACTTATAAAATATATTACGAAGAACTGCAGAACTGCAGTATATTCGGTAACCAGACAACTGCATGCATGACAGCTGCGTACATGACAAGCGCTCACATGACAACAGCACACATAGGCAACTACACGCATGATAAGTGCTTACATGACATCTGCGCACACATTGAAGTGCTCAAACTAACACAGAAATTAATATTAACCCTTTAGATGCGAGGCGCGGATATATCCGCATCACCGTGCACGGCTCTTAAGTGCGAGGTGCGTATTTATCCCACGCCCTGAAAAAAACACGTCGCTTAAGTGCGAGATGCAGGTTTGTCCGAATACCATATTGAATATAATTTTGTTTCGTATTCCGACATTCCTTCGTCTGAAGGTGAGTATAAATGCAGCACTGACCAATTAAACGCATAAAAAAAAATCGTCCTTAAATATTCTACTTTATTTTTCATTGACTAATTGACTTATTTCATGACTTTTTTAAATCTTATTTCGCACGTAAAGGGTTAAGACATTTTATACTTAATTTACATAATTATAATATAGGTAGATTTTTATTTCAATGATATGTACTGAGTCACTTACTAAAAAATGTTTTGAGGTAATGAGTATTTTGTGATTTTGTGATTACACTTAATTTACGTAATTATAGTAAAGGTATAGTTTTGTATTTTATTTTAAATACTGCATAGTTACTTACTTACTAAAAAATGAATAAATTTGAGATAATGGTGTTTTGAGATTTTATTTTAAATATCTTTGTATGGGTAATAATAAAAGTTTTTTATCTAATAATTATGGTTATAATCTAAATTTTAAGTTATAATTAATTTTTGTGTTAGTGTGTGGACTTCAATGTGTGCGCAGATGTCATGTGAGCACTTGTCATGCGTACAATTGTCTATATGTGCACTTGTCATGTGAGTACTTGTTATGTGGGCACTTGTCATATGCGCAGCTTTCATGTGTGCAGTTGTCATGGAACCAGTATATTCATAAATCTAGAAGAAACATGCATATTTACTTTTATTCTTACCAGTCTTAAAAAGTGCAAAAATTACAAAATGTAACTTCTATAGCTATATTTAGTATGTTAATGGTATGTAAATACATTTATTTAAATATTTATAAGGTAAAATAAATTGGAAATATAATGTATATTCAGTATGTATTTTGTAAATGCAAGTGATAATGTATTTTTCAGGTAACTCAAACCGATGGACTACCAGGAAAAATATGTCATCATTGTTTGAAAAAATTGTGCTCGGCATATAAATTTCGTCAATTATGTGAAGAATCTTTGAAATTACTAGTAGCACATACAAATGTTGATATAAATATCCAGGCAATAAAAAAGGAAACCCACGATGATTTGAAATTAGAGGGAATAAAAACAGAAATACATGATGATTCAAATTTTGTATCTGAAAATAATCCTGGTCAATCTCCAAATCATTTAGTAGATATAGAATCTGATATAGTAATAGGACTAGAGGATGAAAACAATTATAATAAGGGATTTTCAAAAGGAAACAAAACTGATTTGTTAGCCAATATTGAATCCAATGATGACATTCCACTCATTGATTATGATTCTGAAACAATCGATACAGAAAACTGCATTAAAGCTAAACAAAAAAGTAAAGATACTTGATAATATTGATGGCTTAGTGCACAATTATTAATGTATGAAGTGCAAGTTTGCTTGTTCAGAGAAAATTTAGTAGTTTAAATAAAGTAAACTTCAAAAAGTATTTTAAGGTTCACTTCAAAATATAATATTTTAATTAAAAGAACAATATTAATATTTGATTATTATTGGTCGTCTAAACAAATATGTAGACTTGAAAGACATGGAAAAAGTAATCACTTCAAATTGCTAGCAACGCTTTACGCATAAAGTCACCATACAATCATCAATTGTATTTAAAATTGGTATTTTTAGATTGAAGTGAATCTGAAAGTTTTTTTAGTATTATGTATATATATATTTATGTTTGAAACAGTTTTTCGATTTCTGCTTATTATCACCTCCACTGAAAAACCATTTATAAGAGTATTTGGCATTTTTCAAGAGAAAGAAAAAAAAAATTACAGTAAAAAAACAAAACATGATGGTATATTTATCTTATTATAATTAAAACAAGAATTATTTTGAAATTCCTATGAAAATGCATTATTATTATTAATATTACTCATCAAAATGAAGTGTTTTGAAAAAGTAATATTAAAGCGTTCTTATTGATTCTATTGGTTCATGCTTTTACCTGGTGATATAGAACATTTATGTGAATACAGTGACATTAAAAACTCAATTTCACATTTTTTCCGATGAGTGGTTTTCATCATGGAAGCAACGTTACGCTCTATTGATTTTAAAAAGTATTTTTATAAGCTAACTTGCCCGTAATATTGATTATCGTTAATGTTTCTAGATAAAAAAAAATCATCCGATGCAAGTGATTGTAAAAATATATCGCTAAAGAAAAAACCCATCTCAAAAACAATGAAATGCACCCTCTGTCCAAAACGGTATAAATTGAGGTATCAACTTGAAGCCCATCACGATTCACATGTTGGAATAAAAAGATATTTCTGTGAAATATGTCAAAAATGTAGGCATATTTTTTTATAGATTTATAATAAATATTTATAGTTACTAAAATGAGTATTTTGTCGATTTTTTATGTTTAATGCTGTCTACATAGAATTAATATGGTTTATTCTTCATTCACCGATAAATCATAAAATCCATATATCATTAATAGAGATTAACCTGTGATGGGACTTTTTTGAGAATTGGTTGAAAATGGGTTAAATAATAAAACTAGTACTAAAAAAAAAAAAATTGTGATAATGTCTATATGGTTTCTCTTTCTATTTACAGCATATAGAGCTGAAAAAGACCACAAGAAAATGCACCGAAAAGGTTTGAGATTCACATGTGAAATATGCGAAAAAAGTTTTCACACAAAAACTTATTTGGCAATTCATATAGATACACACTCTAAAGATAGAAAAAAAATGGTTTGCGGCATAGGAGGGTGCGAAAAAACGTTTCTAAGTATGAATGGATTGGATAGACATAAGTGGGTAAAATTTATCTACAGCAAATAACTTCCTCTATCAAAGCATGATACATAATGTTGACTGATTAAATAGACCAAGAAGCAATGGATTTAAGCTATTTGATATTAATTGACACTTTTTTTTAAATTTTAGGGTGTCTCATATTGGGTTGAAAGAATTTATATGCCATTTATGTAGTAAAAGTTTTATAGACAAGTATCAGATGGATATTCATATACGAACACATACAAATGAGAGACCTTTCCCCTGCAGCTTTTGTGGAAAAATGTTTATTACTACTTCTGCTCGAAGTAATCATGAGCGATGGTGAGATATAAAATAAAATTACTAATATAAGTATATAAAAAAGTACCGTTTATTTTATTGTAAATTATTGAATAAGTTTCAACATTTTAATAATAGTATGTATTGCTTTATAAATTACAATTTTCTGATCTCATTATTTTTAATTATTTTAGGCACACGAATACTAAAAATTATCACTGCAAATATTGCGAGAAGAGTTTTGTGGTATCATCTGGGTTAAAACGACATTTATTGTGTCATACTAAAGAACAACAGCTCCCGTGCAGATTCTGTGGAAAATTTTTTGCTAGAATTGATAACAGAAAAAGACATGAAATGGCAATGCATGGGTGCACGGATGAGATAACTAATAATTTATCGTAAAATAAGTTTTTATATCCATTCAATTAATTGTTGACACTAACAGATTTTATATTTTTCCAAAAAATAAATACTTTGGTACCACAGATTTAGATATTACTGTTATTTTATAAACAGATTTATAATAACTGAATGTAAACTTAAAGACATCACAGCTGGCTTAAGTATTTCTCACCTATTTTTATTTATGATGAAAATTTTTTTTTATTTAAGTTTGAAGATCAAAGCCTTACCGAAATGTTGTTAAAAAAAAATTGTCAGTCTGTTCATGATTTTGTAATTTGATTTATTCGCAGTACATTCTCAAATATACTCAATTGTGTATCATATTATATGATGAATCGAGAAAAGTATACAAAAAAAAGAATTTGGTGTCAGTTGTGTCGAGGCAAGGTTCAATAACATCTGAATATTTGTCATTATATATTGTATTTTACAAAGAGTCGTAAATGTATTGGTTTCTTCTAAAGAAAATGTTTTACCTATAGGAGAAGGAATGTTAAGGCCAACAATATGAGAGACAATTACGTCACTGTATGCTGTTTTTATCATGTTAAGCAATGTAGGGAAACAGAGAATTTATAAAAAAATCACGGTTGCCTATAGGGGTGATCCTGAAACCCAACAGATATCAGTGGTTAGCAATTTAAAAATGCTAATAAGGACAAGAAAAGAACGACTCAAGATGAGAGGATGAAAAAAAAAATGGTTTTCTCGAGAAAAGTACATGCTTTAACCCTTTAGCCACTACTCAGAATAAAAAAGCCCTTTTTTGTGAATGGTGGAATTTCTTAGAAAAGATAAATTATAGATAGCTTAAAGCATGGTGTATTGTTTAAGATTTAATTAATTGAAACAATAGTTCATAAAAAAATTATTTGTCCTAGTCGTTGGCAAGAAGACAATTATTCTTCTGTAGGATTATGCGAGAATACATGCTATAGAAGTGACTCAAAGACATAATGGGAGATGAATTCGACAACATCCGCACTACTCATCTGTGGCATCAGATTACTGCATTTTCAAATTATTAAAACATACATCGGGGCTTGAAAAATGATGATCAAGTAAAAATGTATATGGAAAATTTTTTCTATGAAATCAATTTTTGTTTGATTTAATGGAATTTATAAAATTCTTATCTCCGGTAGAATGTTATAAACCCAAACAATGGAAAAAAATATTTCTTTTATTAGAATTATTGATTTTTTTTAAGATTTAATTTTTTTGCAAGCAAATAGAATTTTAATTCATTTTTGGATACATCTAATATGTATCTGAACAAAAAAAGTATATTTTTTTTTTTTGTACATGTACACACGACAATGAATTCATTAGCCACGAGAATAGTTAAAAAAGCATCTGTCAAAATTAGTTTTCATCCGTCGTTAGTATGTTATGGGAATGTAAATAAAAGTACGTACATCTTCAAAAAAAATGACAAATATGCCGCTCAAAACAAACACTGACATGCCACTGTATTTAATTTATTGCCATTTCTAATAGTCAAAATGCGTTTCGAAGACGTATGCCGAGTTTGTTTGAAAAATGGTTGCTTAACGTCAATTTTTACAACTAAAAAGATAATCGGAGAGCAAACAATGTTGTGTTCCGATATGCTCGTAGCATGTGCTACTGTAACGGTAATTATCACAATCTATTGTTTATTATTTTACTGTGTATCCACGGAAATGTCAGTATTAACAGATTACTTATACATGTATATGAGTTGACTGTTCTCGTTCTGGGAAAAAAGTACTCTATTGGTTACTATTCATTGTGAATAGTTAATGAGTAATTATATACCACAAGTAATTAGGTATGTTTATTACAGGTTAATATTTTGGATGGATTACCGAGACAAATTTGCCCACAGTGTTTTAGGAAACTGTGTTCAGCTTACAAATTCCGCATTCTCTGTGAAAAATCATTCTCGTATTTGTTAGAGCATGCTGCGAAAGAAATTAAGATTGATTTGATTAAAACAGAAGGTGAAGATGATCTGGAGTTTGAAACCAGTTTCCAAAGAAATGAATCGCCGAGTAATAAAAATGGAGAATTAACACCAGTAAAAGAGGAAGATAGTGTAAAAGATGAGAAGGAACTCACAATTAAAGTTTTAGAAGGCAAAGAAGTAAACAGTATTGACATTTTCCAAAATGATGATGTTGACTCACCAAATAATTTTGATGACTTTGAAATTGATTTGAATGATAATGAAGATAAAGAAACAGAACGAGAAAAAAGAAGTGAGTTTCGCCAATTTAAATTTGATTTTGTATAAATCCCTCCCTGGTAGTCGAGAAGTTAGCGTGTGTGGCTAAGACCTGGAGATTGCTAATTCAATTCCCACATCTGCTGGATTTCAAAAAAAAAATCCAAAAATTCAGAACTGTATGCCCATTGGGTTGATTGCATTGCACGCATTGAGTGATTATTGCCTGAACACCGATTCTTGTGAAAAATAATCATAAATAGATATATATATATATAAATAATATACTCCATTTTTGGAGCTGACATCTTCACACTGTGTTGATCCATATGCTCCACATTCGAAGCAGACATGGTAAAAAAGTCTTTAGTTGTGCTTATATGAATCTCAAAAATGATCCGAACACTAAACATATTCGCCAAGAGAGATAATAGAATATAGTTGCTTTGTCTTGGTATTTTTTTCTCTATGATACATATTTTTATATCCTTTCAATGGGAAATATTTTATTTATTTGCTTATTATCTATTAAATTAATTTTTTGGGTGTAGTTTTATTATTAGTTTTTTTCTCCATAAAATTATATTTGAGAAAGCATAATCTCTTATTACAAAACAATTATTGCATTTATGAATTGATTTTTGTGGACTGTCAAGTAAATACATCATGGTTTTCTATTATGTATTATAATTTAAGTAACCCATATCATTTTTATTTATAGAACTGAGAAAAGTACATCGGAGATTGAAAAAAAAATTCAAAGTCTGTAAAGAATTGAAGAAATCTGAAGAAACTGCAGCGCCTGAAGCATTGAAATGCTCACTGTGTCCCAAGATTTTCAAGTGGAAATATCTCCTTATTGCGCATCAGGATTCTCATTTGGGAATCAAGCGCTATTTTTGTGATATTTGCCAAAAGTGTAAGAACATTTTTAATTTCGTAATGATATTCATTAAAAAAGAATAACTTTATTCTGTTATTGTTTTCTTGATAGTAATATTTCTTTTCTAGCATACAGAGTTGAAAAAGATCATAAAAATATGCATCGACGAGGATTTAAATTCAAATGTGATATATGTTCAAAATGTTTCAATACAAAAGCCAAACTCAGCATACATAAAAATACACATTCAACAGATAGAGAAAAAATTATTTGTGGCTTAGAGGGATGCTCTAAAACTTTTTTGAGTATGAATGGTTTAGATCGACACAGGTATGTAAATACAATTCATGTAATTTGCTCCTAATAATTGTTATTTGATTGTATGTATATTCGAGATTTCACAAGCAATAGAGTAGACGTCTGTGTAAAAGAAAAGATGGTTTTTCAGACTGCGTTTGTGCATTTTTATTAGTTATGAGAATTATATATTGACAAAGACGATTTCAATTTAAGCTCCATTAAATCTAGTCCTAGACCTAGACCATACTGCATTACGTGATTTCTATTCTGACCACACCCATTGTAAGGTTGAAAGATTATTCACCATCCCGAATGCACCTTGAAAAACAACAGAAGTGTTTGGAATTGTAGATGTACTATTATATTAAAACTATTTATGTTCTTATTACTGATGTCAGAATATACATAGTGGTTTGAAAAACTTTGTATGTCACTTATGCAGTAAAAGTTTTATTGACAAGTATCAATTAGAAGTTCATATTCGGACACACACAAATGAACGACCATATTCATGTAGCTTTTGTGAAAAGATGTTTATAACTACATCTGCCAGAATAACTCATGAAAGATGGTAAATATTAGTTAAATTAGTTAGTAAAGAGTTTCAATTAATGACTGTAACTGAATCCTATATAAAAAACTGTTTAATTGAAACGATTGATATTATTTATTTTTTCCGTCTTTTCGTTTCGCTATATTTCATAGTTAATGGTCAAAGTAATATATACACAAAATCACTTTAACAATACAATTAGTTATCCATTGTCCAAGTACGCACAGTACAAATATTAAATTTGCTTTTATTTTTATAATGGAAGGAAACATTGCTAAATACTTATTATTTTACAGGCATACCAATACAAAAAATTATCATTGTCAATATTGTGAAAAAAGTTTTGTGAGTTCATCAGGATTGAAAAGACATTTATTATGCCACACCAAGGAGCAACATCAAGCTTGTCGATTTTGCGGGAAAAAGTTTGCACGATTTGATAACAAGAAAAGACATGAGATGGCAATGCATGGGATTACTGATGAATCCACTCTATATGTTTAATAATTCATATATTTAAAATAATACATGAATCCAGTACGATGTTTCAGGTACACATCTAAAATTTTAGGGAAAAAATGTTATTATATCTGTTATTATTCGGTACTTATTTTCATCCTGGTTGAAAAGAACAAAATTTTACAATAGATTCAAACTATTTATTAAATTGCAGTTTATTTAGTCCTTATCATATTCATCAGTGCCGGAGTGAAATACTGGAGATTTGTGTTTTTACTTATATTCAACGTATAATTTTTTTAGTTATTTAAAAGGTGCCGGTGTTTGCTTTAGCTTATTAGTTTTGGGTTTAATCGGTCATTTTACTTGTAACTGTCAGCTGAGTGTGGCAACTAATGAATATAATGCATTAAATTATAAAATTACTGATGAATCCACTTTGTTTAACTTTTTTAACCCTAGCATTTTTTTATATTTCACTTAATCTTTTTCATGCCAGCCAAATTTTACTAGGCCAGCTATTTTTGAAATAAAAAGTCACTGAAAAAAATTGAAATACATATAGAATCTTGAGAATTTGTGAAAAAGTACCAAATCAACAAATTTTTCGAAATTTCCCTAAATATTTACACATCGAACTGATCAACAAACACATGAACAGGAGGGTTGTCACAACTGCAGTATTTCAGTCACTTTACCAAACAAACTTTTAAATATTATGGTTTTCTAAAAAATAGTAAATTTCAAATCAAAGTTCCGTACGCAATACCACATTGCATTATTTGCATGTTATGTACATTAATTTTTGTCGTATTTTTTAACTAGAGCATACTACACGAAAGTAAAATCTTTAATTTCACCATATCTATTGCAATTAGAACACTGTCCAATATTGTTTATTATAATACTAACATATGACTAGAATAAACAAAGAAATTTTACGCTTTTAAATCAACAGGTATAGTCGTAGATGTATCAATATAATCATAAAAATACACTATCGAAAATCATAAATATTAAAACAACACTGTTTCCTCAAACTGAATGAAAGAGACTATCAAAATCGTAAACATTAAAACAATACTGCTTCCTCAAACTAAATTAAAGAGACTATCAAAATTATAAACAAAAAACTGTACCCGTTGCTTGAACAAAATCACACGGACATCCTTGTAATTTGCTATATAACCGATCCGAGCGCCTTGCTGAAATGGCGCGATGACTCTGGTGACATTTAACAAATGTCAAATGCAACACTAGAAAAAATATTATCAACTTGTCAATAGATTAATGAATACAGTTGTATATAATAAAAGTTGAAATACATTTCTGATCAATTTCTATAAGGTTAATTCGTCTATGGCTTGACGGGACATGCAAAGTTTGGCAAATTAATTCATCCGTGGCACGAAACGCATTAATATATTTGGTATTCGCCGCAAGGCCTAGATGTTTTTCATGAAATTATTACATATACTAAAAATACTGCTGTTTTTACAATTTATTGAGTACGAGGGGAGAAAGTGTTAAATATATGATGAAGCTATTTTTCCAAGCTTGCTTTATAATAACCAAAATAATAAAACAAACTGATATATTGAGTGGCAATACGATGAAGCCTTTTCTATGTCAGACAAATTGTTGATGGATCAATGGGACATACAAACGTTGGCTAGTTAACTTGCTCATGGAACTTAAGAGGGTTGAAAGGGAAATTATATTTTATAAACATAAGTTACTTTTAACTCAAAGGAGATGTTGTACCAATTTTTTTCATATTGGTTAAAATATTTGAATCGCCAAGTTGCAAAACCCGCTCTGGCCAATTTTTGAATAAAAACAGTTAAGAATGCAGTTCAGCG
>JAGVSQ010000563.1:0-37732 GCA_022683975.1 Rhyacophila evoluta | reverse complement strand
AACGATAATATACCGATATATAAAATATAGTGAGAGTGTTTCATTGGACCCAGTCGACCTCTATTCTACAGATCCCACATTGGTGACTCCGACGTGATAACATCTCCCACATAATATTATATGATTATTAAGCAAGTAATTTTCTTGAAAGACGTTCATTCAAATATGATAACATTAGTTTTTTTTTTTATAGGATTTTGGTAAAACTATTTATATATACAAATATCATATGGAAAAATATAAAAAAATATCGCGTATTGTCTGCCTGTATAAATTCCAGACAAATAAATGATATAAATACGATTCTTGTTTGGCGAATAATACAAAGGTATTCTTCACCAGAAGTGAGCCCTAAAATTTAACTCTTCCTAAAATTGAAACCATTTCATTTTTATCGCCGTCATTTTACACTTACATTTTGAAAATATTTTCTCGCTTTAGTGTAGCATACAAACACGACATCGCCATGACCATGTTTTTTTATCATGTAAAGGGTATGGTTCTTCAAAAAGTGAAAACTTATATTGACATATCGTTTTACATTAGGATTGGTTATCAGCCAATTTTTCAAATTGTATAACTTCCCATAAGATGGCTTAAATTTGATCAATCGACACTTATATCAAAGTGAAAATAAAACAGTTGATTTAGAAATGACATGAAAATTTCACATCGCTCACGTTTGGAAAGAGTTCTTGTGACAGACAGATATGCACACATGTTTTGCCTATTTTATAGTTTTGGTATTATAATACTCGATGTTAACGTATTACAGTTTTGACGCATTCTTAAGTCTTGAATTATTTAACCGAGCATGTGATATATTTTATTTTAAATGTACTGTGTATTTAATTGTACTTTTAAATACAATCATTTTTAAATTTTATAAACTGCATCGTTCTCTTGTTGCAAGACTTTGCGCGCCTTGCATGATAGTATGTACCAGTTTGTTTTGAAATAATGTTGTCTTACGAGTCCGGCAGGGCAAAGTGTTTTTTCCTAAGGGAAATCTCTCAACTTTCCACTATCTATGTTCTACTTAAATCAGGCATCTTCAATAAAAGCACATACTGAAATGTGTTTTTTTTTATTTTTATTTTGTACCATTTTGACCCGTTAAGATATTTGCAATTGAAATGCTGAATGCTGAAAAATTTGACCATGTCTTCTCAAAAAAAGGAGCATATCTATGTCCAAGTATTGAAGATTTGGGTAGAAGGTTTTTTCCACGTGAATTCGTCGACCGTAGTGGCCAATTGGTTGACATATGGACTTTGGTATTGAAAGATGTGGGTCTGAATCATATTGCTGTCTAATTTTTTTCACAATTCAAATGTACTGAACGAGATACCCACTGGATTAAGCAATTAGTTGAAAACCAATTCCCGTAGAAATAATCTGTCTTCCTAACAATTATTTTAGATAAAATAAAAAAGTGTATGAAAGCTCTATTGATGGGAAAGTTGGTAAAACATAAACATTGTATTTTTATGTTCCTATAATGACTCTTTACTAAGATATTCAAAATGTAATAATATAATATAGAATGGTTAGTCACATTTTTATGTTTATCGGCTGTGCTCCTTTAGAAGAATTTTGATAGATTATGTCAAAAGAGATACAATATGGCTGAATGAAAAAGAGAATTTAGAAGATATTTCTTATCCTAGGTGTTATCAGACATGACATTGAATGAAATGTACTGCAATCTTAGTGTGGGATTAATATTTTTAAAACACACAAAAATAATTACGCATTTAATGAAAAAATATTTCTTTTAGTCAAAAGCTTGACCTGGCCTGATTTGCATGTTGAAAACTCCTTTAAAAAGTCGGGCGTTTTGTTTGCTATTCGTCGTTTGTGTTTGTTCAAAATGCTGCACAAACATATACATAAAGTTGAATAATTTGAAAGTTTCTCGAGCGAAACTTTTCCAAAAGGAAATACTTTATATTCTCCGTTGCTACTTGTAAAACACCTGTTATCTATCTGTGCTTCTCTAGTTTCTAAAGAAACTATTCGCCAACAATGACAAGGAAAGTGAAAAGTACTCCAAATATTAAACAATAAAGATACTTCATCGGATCCGATACTTTTTTGAATTTATTTAATAGATACATTGAATAAATATGCCTATTATCTACAAGTCACGTTGTTTTAATCGTTCTTAATAAATTATACTGCGGAGCTTTGATATCAAAAAGCGATCTACTTTATTCGACGTAAACGTCCCGGAAGTTACTATTGATTATACAAGATTTCAACACAAAACGTAAATAATTTAAACTACATTATACAAAAGGAAATTAAATCGTGATATTACCATCATGCATGCTATAAATTTGTACTCCTGTTTAATATAAAAGATTTTTTAACATAACAATCATATTAGAAATAATCCTCAAATGTAATTTATTGTTTCATACAACAAAGCTCAAATTCAATATCGTATCATATTACATATAATATAAAACAGAAAATATATATAATACGTATGTGTATCCGTCACAGATACTTCTCCCAAACGTTGAACAGTAGCAACGTGACATTTCCACATATCATTTTCGTTGCCATTTCTAAGTTATCTGTTTACCTTCAACTTTTAACACCGTCGCCGTCACCAACAAGCGACCAAAAAGATTACACACTGCTATGTATTGAAATGATATGTTTAATAACATAATGATTTGGATAATGAATGAGTTTGAATCAATCCCAGATAAAGTCGGGTATTAAAGATAGTTATTAATAAAACAGTTTTACATTGCAAACTACAACACATCTTAGAGACCTTAATCCATTTTATAATGAATTGAGATATTGGGAAATGAAATGTTCTATATACGTTATACTGAACGAATTTAAACTTTTGTAAATCAAATGAATACGTTTTAAGCCAAATAATTAAATCACATATTGATACTATCAAGTTTTAATGCAACCTCATGCCATAACAATAAAGGAAAATTACATAAAATAAAACCATATGAATACTGGGATCATTCTCATTCAAAGAACGATTTATACAGTAATATTTAGAATACTTATACCTCTTACTCATATTCTCGAAACTCTTTAGTACTGTTCTTACTTAGTTTATAGATACTTGTTTCCTGAAACATTTCACATCTGGTAAAGTGTGCTATAACTTGAAACATTTTGCTGAAATTCGTTGTTTTCATAACCGCGAAGTATTATATTATATATACGCGTGTCACGATATGTCTCACATCCCGCGGCGTTGCACTCAGGGTTTTGGGACCCTCAGGGATCCCCAAAGGGGGATCGCAAACCCGGCTTGACCCCAGGGTTTGTACGTGTTTAGAATTATTATTTGCACGCGGGGTTTATGCCATATTCACGACAAACGCGGCGCGGGTCTGAAGGACGTGGTTAATTTTTTATTCAGGGATCTCGTAATGGTGACAATGCACCAAGTATTATTTTTTGTACGCGAGGAATCGTTGAACGAAAACTTATTTTCAACAAAAAAGTGTTATATCAAATAATTATTCTGTCATTTATTCATTTACCCTTTTTATTGGAATCAATGACACTATACTCTTTTATAATAAGTATTATTCATTAGTTTTTACACCAATATATTTATCAAAAATTACCAGTTGGTTCTCTATATCAATCGATAGTTGTATGACCATCTTCCATATCTGCTCCTTAAGTGAAGCATCTGGACATCACGTGCCGCCTCCAAGAATCCCTGTCGCCCGCCAGTATGCTTGCGTCCTTCCAAGTCATACCTGCATCCTGTAACTCTACCAAATACATTTTATAGATAACATTTAGCGGCCTTCCGAGACGCCGTCAACCGGTTGACTTAAAGAATAGGCAGGTCTGGCTTAGACTCTCTTGAGACATCTGCAATATGTGGCCGAACCAGGTCCAGCGTCGCAGCTTTACTTTGGCAGTGATAAGTGACTGCATGGTCCGTTCTCTTATCCTCTCATTTCAAACGAAATCGTACCACCGTATGCCCAGAATTCACCACAGACAGCTGTTCTCAAAGCTCAGAATACAGTTTTTTTGGGCATTCGTTGGGTGCCACGTTTCACAACCATAGGTCAGTACTGACGGAATGCATGCATTGAACAGGCGGCATTTATTACCCTAGTGCGTAGAATTTTTTATATAATAAACACATTTATTATATCGATTTAATATTTACCGTTATTTTCTATTTCTTTCTGTATAAAATTATAAATTTTTATCATTAATTACGTTCGAGTAAATGACAAGAAAATCAAAATGACATTTACTAAAATATATCAACATATATATAGAATGACTTGACCATAGATTATAGGGACTCAAAAACTTCAAAGCATTGTTATATCGAAATTACGATGTTAAAGTATCCCACCTAAAAATGTCGGAACATTGAAAAATGTTTTTACTGTTTTTTTAGAACAAACGTCAACAGAATAATAATTAATTGGCGGGAAACTATGGCCATCGTATTAATTACTCCCAGCGCATTCGCAGCTTACTTCCGAGTAGTTGATTGCATTACCAACACTGCCACGCTAAATTAAGTTTAAGACAGTGGCGCTTAATTGGAACATATTATGAACGGACTGTGTGCGAACTAGTTTGCGCGGCCACCATTTTATAGTTCCGTATTAAAATTGATATAAATTTGCTACACAGCAAAAAACGAGACAGCCGGCCATTTTGATTTCTTTAATGATTCCTTGTTGATATTTCTTTACAGTATCAATGATGATATCGTTAATGAAAATTATTATTCATAAAGAAAGGTAAAATTTCAATTTTAATTATTATTTTATGATATCCATGGAAATGTACACATCTAAGATGCCTTTGAGTTTATAACATTAATTTTATACCACGTACACTCCAAATGTGAAATACATTTGAACACTTCCATCGAAGAAGTTTTTTATGGAAAGTATAGTTTAAGACTTCGGTATCGCCTTAAGGCATCTTTTCTTATAACTTAATGACATAAATACTCGAAGATATATCGATTGTTGAAATGGAAAAGAACGTAACCCCCACAAATTTTACAGGAGACACTGACAATGTCTGTTTAATGATTTTGTATCAAAGTCAAAATATTACACCTTGAAAGCTCTTGAAGTGGATATATATGAAAAATCGTGTTTTAGTTATCCAATCTGATACGAATTTATTAACTATTCTAGAAAAAACCAATTAAAATGAATGTGTCAGTGGTCCTTGCTTACAGTCGAAAACTTCACATGCCCTTCTTTTTTCAAACTTAAAAGCTTAATTTAGATAGTAATTCTGCATTTGCATCTTACATCCTTTTGAATTGTATGCATTATGGTTATCGAAATAAAACTGTTTCTAAATAAACTGCGAGCTAAGTTTTTTTTCCTTTATACAGCCGATATAATAATTGACGTCATTTAATAGATTTTTGAAATCGAATCAATTGTAAACTTCGAAATAACTCCCTACTAATGCTTGAGTCCATTTATTGTCCGAGAAAACCACGTTTTATGTTTTATTAAATAAACTGTATATGAAATAATACTAATCTGTATTAAAAAAAAAAAAATTGTTTTTCGGTATCGATAAAATATTCCATTTGAATGTAGGAGTGAGTTATGTTTTCTTATTGATTTTCCAGCTTGATGTTGATATGCATAATCAATTATCTAACTGCTTCTCCTGAGAATAATCTAGCGTTGTTTAGTATAATCTATTTACGCCAATCGTGGCGCATTTTCAGCACATGTTAGAACTAATAATATTATTATCGTATACGAGATAATTTACTCCGACAGTCGCCGAATGTTTATTCTCCCGCCTGCAGCTAGACTGATCAGTGGCGTGTGCATTCACACGTTTGGGGAGGGTATAAAAGAAACGCTTAATATTTGTCTCTACGCTAGTCTAGTCACGTGCACGCATTGCAATCTTGGGATTTCGGGTTCGATTCTCACACCTGTCAACTTCTTAAAAATCTGAAAATGTAGAACTCGATGCCCATTAAATTGAGCAATTATTTGACAACTAATTCTCGTGAAAAATAATCTTCACATTGCATGATTCATATCTGGAGATTCGGATATATTTACATTGTGTAGATTCATATGCTCCACTCGGAGCGGGCATGGTAAATAACTGGATTATTACATCGTTAAATCAGCAATATACACAATGCATATAGTCTCCCCGTTTGCATGTTGTTTAGAATTACGAGTTTGAAACCTACAGTTGCAGATTTTTAAATATACAAATATACTAAATTATTTAAAACTGGTAAACTAAAATAATTTAGAAATATAAATAATTTAGAATTTAAAATCAATTTCCATCAAGCACCATCAGCTGAAAATATTAATTATACAAATATACAGTATAGGATGTCCAATAGACTTAATCGGCTGGGGATCAATTCGCTGTACTAGTTAAATGCTGTAATAACTCAAAAATAGTAGAATAATTTATTTCGACACCTTACTGTATTGCATGGCTAATAGTTAATGTAATGAATCCACATCAACTGAAGTAAAAAAAAAAAATATTGACTTGTTATAGTATTGGACTAGCACAGCAAATTGTCGCGGTAAGTAATTTAGTCTTTACAATGTAGAGATCCGTACACTCTATATATTCGTAAATCAGTTATCTTCAAGGTATTGATATTCATAACGTACACTTTTGTAGCAGACGCTGTAAAAAGACTGGTTTTAAGCCAATTACTCTCATAATCTTCGGCTTGGAAGCGCGTATGCTAACCTCTTGACTATCGGGGTGATTTAAAAAGTTTTTCTTAGAAATTTGAGGATATGACAATCCACTCGCAGCCCTGTTATTAATTTTAACCGCACGCCACTGTATTTGAGGGTTGCATTACCCTCTCTAAAGGAGAGCTCCAATAATACTATCCCTAGTATTCTGGTATTTATTTATCTGTAATCCCATTTATACAAACAAACACGAAAAAATACCCCAATGCATGAGTCAAAACATAGAAACACGTGGGGACTTCTAAAATGGTATTTTACAAAAAAAAATGTGCATGGTGGTGTATTTATCGTACGATACAATATTTTTTTTCTCAGGCCTACCATGAAATAGAGGCTAATTAATATCTTCCATAAATTTCATATTTGTTATTTTGCACCATCACGTAACTTCCGTGTCACTTTTTTCCTAGTTTTGATCCTAATATATTGTCTTATAAAATTTTACTCATACATGGCCCAACATATTACTTTTTTTCAAGTTACTAGTAGATTGTTGATTACAAACCTGCATTCCTGGATTCAAGTCGTACATGCTAACCTCAAGGCTATCGGAGAAACAAGAGGAGTGTCAGCCAGTTGCTCAACCTAATGGGCATCTAGTCCTATATCTTCGATTTAAAAAAAATGCCAGTAGTTGTCAGAATCCGGACCCACGATTCCCGGTTCTGAAGCGTGTACGTTTACACCTCGACTACCGAAAAGAATAATTTGTAGCCAGCTAAAATATATTTAAAACAAATAGGTTTTATAATTGATTTAAACAATGTCTGGGTTTTACTAAAATAATATACTTGAGTTTGTGATCACACTCTGGCAATTATTAGGAGTAAACAAAATAAATTCAAATACACCAACTATTGTATTAAAGCTCTACTACAAAATGCGTATTGAATAATGGTGATGATAGCAAGCAGAAAAATCGATATATATCTCTTAGCCACGTCATCCATCCATCTACCCTTCAGCCCCCGCAGAGCCTCATCTAGGATATTAAACTGCTGGAGTGTGCCAGAGTTTAATAGATAAAACGAAGGCACACCCCCCGTTAATACTTTTATCTCTGTGTTTGCAAATACTGCGAGAGAATTAAGTGGCGGTTTCAACCCCCTAGCCATGAAAAATTAGGGAGACTTACAGATGCGAAGGCAGAGTGAGATGCCTGAATGATGCCATTTCAGATTTCGCCTTTCGGATAATTTCCCTTTTGAATATGTAACAGCGATTTTTCAAGTCCACCAAATTATTATGTAATTTTTTCTCACAAATTTTTCAATCCTACAAGCGTAATTTTAAAAATTCCAATAGTAAAAAAAACTCAAAACTAAGTCGTAAGATTCGTTTAGTTAAGCAGTCAAATTTATTGTGATTTTCCAGAACATGATGATAATCACATACTGTTGAAATGTCCAATAATTTGTACGGAACGAGAATACTCAAGTCAGTCCACCCAGCTATTAGACCCATCGGCTATTTTGACTTCAATGCCACAAAGGCGAATTTATTTATCTTTAAAATATTTGCGGCGTCACACGGTGTGCGTGATGATCTCACCACGTGTCTACTTGAGCAAATCCGCGTGTTTTTAATTTCAGCAAACTCGAATGTGAGGCACCTTACTAAGTCTTGGGTAATTTATTATACACAGCATTTATTCCCGTAAATTCCTATAGAATAAAGTGGATCGTTTCTCTATATCAGAGCTCCGGAATACGGCTGCTTAAAATCAGGCGTAAGGATGTAGCGGGTAGATGAGGGAAACATGAGTAGTAAAAAAATTTTGGTGGTATTTGAATGCTATTCATGTGAAAAATATGGTTCGAAAGCATTGCAGAACACAAAGGGTTGTAGCAAAGTTTCATACTAAAAATTGAACCAAACAATTGAATTCTGAAGTAGTCCATAATATAATTAAATATAATAATTGGTACGAGGAAGAAAATACAAGGAAGAGAGTGCAATTAAGTAACTCGTCCCCATCATTATGGAGATTATCGCACCTAAGTTCGTGCCTAGCAATCCTGTATGTGGTTCTGCGGAACTTGTTGAAGCTGCTTGAACTGTTTGAAGTCGATGTGGTATCATGTCATATAATATATGAGCCAAATATAAACCAAATTTCTTTTTGATTTCAGTATTAAACATATTTCACTTCTAATTCTTTAATTATCAAACAAATTTTCCCAATAATAAAAATAATCACCACTAAATGACATTTTTATGATAAATGAATAAGTTATAAATAATTAATTTGTTGAAGCCGATCGAATTGACTTCATATTCGTTCGTAAACCGTTGCAATAATTTAATTTAGTGATTATAAAAAAAAATCTCCCCTGTAGCGTAATTGGTAGCGTGCGCGTCTAGTATTCCAGGGAATGCGGGTTCGATTCCTCATCTGCCGGCTTTCAAAAATCTAAAAATGCAGGACTTGATTCCTATTGGGTTGAGCAATTTTATGACAAATAACACTCCACTTTTGGAGTGGATATTTTTGCTGTGTACCATATGCTCCACTTAAGGAGCGAATATGGTATATGAAAAAAAATGGTTGAGCAAATTGTTTAGTCTCATTACGAAATAGAAAAATATTAATCAGCTACAGTGAAACTGCCTAAAAGCACTAAAATACAGCCTTTTAACTCTCAAAAGCTCAAACTAAAATATCACACATGTCATTCAATGCAATAAATAATGTCATAACTCCAGATTTTTATTTAGCCTGAACTCACTCTCACTCGGGTGATAGATATCCGAAGCGCTTTCACTTAACGCGGTTTTTATTGGCAAGCTAATTTTACGCTTTGGAATAAAATGATGTTCTCGAATAGGTAGTTATTAAAAAATATGTATCCTTAATTCAGGTGTTGGAATCGAACCTGCAACATGCGGCACTAAAGTGAGTGACTTTATCTCTGATTACCAGAATAATCAGGAAGAGCTATTAAAGATAAAACACTGTACAATTAAATATGACAAATACATGTTACATGTAAATTAATTCATAATTAAAATGATAATTTAACGTGTTAAAAGAATTCCTGCTGTCATATTCACCGCTCAATAACATTAGTTTATTCATAATTAGTGACTGCTCTTGGGGTAGTTTTCCACGGGTCTTTACTCATTTGTGTGTTTCCAGTTTAGTTTAGGGGAGGAAGTATGGTTTGTGTGGAGGGTGGACTGTGTTGCTAATAGCCCCATACGCCGGGTACGATTTTCCTCGGCTGTTTTATGGGGTTTGCATGCGAGGGTAGGTGCAGGGTCGAATGTGTAATTAGACAAATTAGATATACCGCTGCTTTTGATAATGTGAAGAATTTATGCGAAAATTCATAAACTCATTACTTAATTTAAAGTATGGTTTAAATTATGCCTTTAATACTTATCGGAGTTAATTTAATATGACGATGGAGCAGTATTTAATACGGAATCGCAAAATAAAATAAAAACATCACCAGTAAAACGACAGTCTGCAATATCTTTCATACGCATTTCTTCTTTTTCGTATCACTGCCATGTACATAATTTTAAGTTTTTAATCCTTAGCCCGCTAATGTCCCATATTATACAATATAATTTCATGTCTTACAGAAGCTTTCAACCGCTGTTTTTCTGTTAGTTGAAATATTTCATATAGTAGCAAAATCCCCCACCATGTCATTTCAAATTTATCGGTATAATTTTTTCAATTTGTAATTATTTCGAAGACTTTGAGTGATGTGCGAAGGAGCAGGCATATCATACTCATATACTAGTACATACTGTTTCCACTAGGGATAATATCTTGATTTTTAAGAATTCAGTCTTGACTAGTTGTCATTCTAATATAAAATGAATTAATAGCTACGGTACTTTTCACGTATTTAAATATTTTTCAGTCATATCTCGGGGCGTATCGAACGTGATTTCAATAAGATATGCCAGATTACACTAGGGAAAACTTCTGAAGACATAAGGTGGGGTGCAAACACATATATATATATCGACTGTGGAAAGAAAAAAAAGACGCAATCTTCAATCATTTAAAATAGTTTTTATTTCATCATCTAGATGTACACAACATAGTACACATTCCAACCAAAAGAATGTTACCTGAAAATGCGAAATTGGTGACTAAATTAAGCTTTTAAGTTTGAAAGAACGATGGCTTGTGAAATTTACGACCAGGAAGAAAGGCTTTCACCAAATCAATTTTATTGATTTTTTTAAATAACGTATTGCATTAACATCATATTGAGTAAATAAGATATCAGTTTTAGTCCTCATGAACTTCAAGGTGCTTATATGTAATGCTATCTATAACTTTGGCTCAAAATCATTTAGTTTAGATATATATATAGGATTTTTTATGAAACGTGATTTATGTTCTTTGCACCACAATATGTACCAAGGCGTCAAAATATAACAGAAATGGTAGTGCATCCGTCGATGGATCAAAATTGATTCGACCCTGTGAGCAGACTGATACTGCTCCGTAGTGGTTGATGAGTTAGAGAATGGGGGATGAAAAATATCCCAAGTTATTGAACCGTACAAAATAGTGCCCTGTGAAAACAGATATGAGATAATTGAAGCAGAAATGGCATACAGACTTGCGTGTCGGTTATATTTATGTACTAGACGTGAGATTAGACAAGGCTGAAATAATAAACTGGATATGATAGTACCTTTTATTAATTGACATTTTTTTATAATAATATGTTACATTTTACAAGTTCAATACATTTATATCACAACATAAATAAGATTATAGCAAAAATATTAAAAGAGAACACATAAAAATACAAAGGCAATATTGTAAAAATATAAGAAAAAATTAAGAGATAATTTTTAAAAAATACAGAAGGAAGGAGAGAGTCTATATCAATTAAGTTAGACAGAACCTATTCTAATTACGTATGCAATAGCATTCATCTAAACTTACTTTCACATAAGTGGAAGATATCAATGTCCGATACAATCTCGTTAAATATCGCCATTGCTCTCATCCCGCATAGGACAGTCCTAAATTTAGGATTGGAAAACAGCTGATTTTTGACTTTTCATGTAGTTATCAGGATTGTTCACAAATATATGTATGTGTGTGTGTGTGTAAATCGGGAAAAATGTCTAATATAAATTTTTCTTCACCTTTCCCCTTCTGAAAGTGTAGCATTATACGTTAATCTTATATTTAGTTTTATTTTTAATAAATCGTTATCTTACAAGCATAACTCAAGAAGACGCAGGAATATTGACGGGTGACAGGGACATTTGGAGATTCCATTCCATGCTCCACTCAGAGAGCGGATATTGGCGAAGTTAAAATGTACATAAAAAATGGATCATATGAATCTAACTTGAATCTGACTTGTACTTTACACAAAATGAGTAGCTGAATTTTCTTAATGTGAAGATTTTTTACGAATAGTAGTTATCCGCTCAACCCATTGTGCTTCCTTCCAGTCTTGCATTTTGGATTTTCGAAATTTCATCAACTGTCAGAATCAAATCTGCAACATCTGGCATCTTGGTTAGTAAAATTATACTTGTATCTAATTTATGTTTGGACATCATTCAGTTATGGAGTTAAGCCATCATACGAAATTAAGATATCAATAGTACTAAAGCATTTATGAATCTTTTCGTAAGTGAACTACATTATATTTACTTAAGACGATTATTTTGTTTTGTGTGTCAATTTACTTTAATAACACGTTTGTTTATAAATGGGCGTGCAGAAAAAGAGCTTTTTCGTTGAGGAGAATGCGTACTTATGTCCGTTTATACACGCTGTAATTAAAAGCTCATCAATACCCTATCATAAAATCAGTTTAACTTACAGGCATCGACATTGCCAACGCAATATTTCCTAGGTTTTGTTATTATTTAAGCATATTTTTTGTTTGATTAACAATAATACTTAATAATATTTCTATTCTTTTAAAATTCATTGAGTACCGGTATTAAGTTATCCTTTGCACGGAATTTTGAAACACACATATTTTTCTTTCGGATATAAGAGAAATGTTATACTTAATTTTATAAATTAAATTGTCAAGCTATCCAAGCCCCATATTGCAAGTGATGGGGCGATTCTAAAGCCGACTGGGAAACGTACTGCCTTAATGAGCGTGATGATCTCCTCACATAAATTGCTTGAGCTCCTGGATATTTCTGATTGAGACCAGGTGTAAGAACGGGGCGGGTGGATGGTGGGCATATTAGGTAGTAAGATTCCAGCGTCCTGAAAGACCGTCGAGTATTTATCCAAGTGAGGTATCCAGCAATTTAATTATTACGCGAAGGATACAAATTGACTGGTCAGATAATCCTCGAACAGCGATTAGATATGACAGAAGGCTATGTACTGAAATAATTTTATACTGTTCTGTAAATTATATATTTTGCTTAAGATTTGACAGGATGATAGATGATAAAAACAGCTACCAAATGTTTTATCAGCCCTTTATTACTTAAATATTATTTTTTACTTCAAACCATTTAATCGAAACTATTTTAAGATGTAATTACTGTTTATACATATTGTATTGTAAATCCAACCCTTCTTCGACTGTGGCCAAGAAAATGTTGCCAACAACATCAATTATTTACAAAGGGAAATACTCTGAATACAACGACGATTAAAATAGCGAGTTTGTTTTCAAATAAACGCCGGACATCAACCAAGAAGGTGGCGTATTTAGTAAAAATCTGCGATGTCGAACGGAAAAAAGTCCAACCGTTATTTCAGCTTTCATTACAAAGCTTTGCGATTTTTGGGCATCGGGATATTTCACGATCCTGAAGAAAATAACTTTGACAACTATCCAACAGTCGTATATATGGTATACGGATTTATTTGCACTGTCGGAATCATATTTGGATTCACTTGCTCGTACACAGTATTCGCGTTTCATGCTTGGAAAGAAAACTTTGAATCGAGTGTGCAGTTTTTTTCTTACACCTTGGACGGAATTCACATTTTTACGACGCTTAAAATATTGATTCTGATAAAAAATAATAAATTAATACAGAAAATTGTCCGGGTTATTGAAGTAGATTCAGCGAGATTTAATAGAGATATAAAAATATTGGCGGAATCTGTGAAATTTAGTAAAATCGTCACATATTTTTTTGTCATTTTGGGGGAAATTACTATTTTATTTATGTCAATTCACGATATCACTGTTGATTTTGAACGAACACGTTTAATAAAGCTTTCAAACCATACTTTGTATCGGCGTAGAAAAACTCCTTTTGCGGCGTATGTTCCTTGGAATACAGACGAAGATTGGCCGTTCGTGGCGGGATGTATTTTCTGTATTTTTGGAGTTTTCTGGGTCGGAACTGCGCTCATTATATGTGACACCATGGTTGCATCGATAATGACTCACATCAGCGGCCAATTCAAGATGGTGCAAAATGTTATCGAAAATGTTGGTGATAAAGCTTTGGATATACTAACTGAAAAGATCAGCGCGCTGAAAAAAAAGCCTGCCTTATTAAACAATCCTTCAATCCGTAAAACCAACCGTGTGTCTTTTATGTTGATGGGTTCTGAGTATTTAACCGTTGAAAAGAATGAATTTCAAGTAAGAAGAGACCAATTGATGCTTTATTTCACTGATGATGATTTTGATATTGCTATTAGTAATTGCATGAAAGAAGCGATTGAGTATCACCAACTTATTGTCGAGTGAGTATACATAATTATTATTTAGTGTTAGTTTATTTGGTTCCATGACAGCTACAATAATTCGTGATTCAAATCTACTTGAAAGGTTGAAATCGTTGAAAAAATAAATTCTTTATTTATTTTATAGTAGAGCACAACAAACTTTAGTATTTAAGCAGTTGACTAATAATTGCATCTACTATTTAGAATAAACAATAAATATGTCAATTCAGTTTAAAATGGCATCATTTGAATGTGCCCGATTATTTTGTGTGCAGTTTTATAGTTACCAGTTTATATTAGTCATTTTAAGAAAGGATAAAAATAATCATTGCTGAAAATAAAAATACAAGGAGGATATGTAACACTAAATTATTTTGGTCTCGTAAATAAAACACTCTACCTTTTTTGTGTCTCTGATTGCATACGAGTATTTATCAAAAAATGTTTATGTTGTAAGCTTTGATATAAATATAATATATTGATAATTGATTTACGTACTTTTATCAGTTTTATCACACATTTAACTAAACTATCTTAAATTCTAAATTATTTAAAATCAATTTCCATCAGTCAAAAATATTAATTAAACTTAAAAATCTTATTTCATGATGCTGAAATAATGATTACGTTATTAGTGTTCGGCTTAAAAAACTCTTAGGAGCAATAAGAATTTAGTAATATTAAATTATAATTGTTTTTTTAATACATTGAATCACGTATATGATTGAAAAATTCTTAAGTTGACTGAAATTAAAACTTTAAATTTTCTTTTTAGGATAACAGAAGATCTACAAACTGCATATAATAAAGCATTCCTGTGCCAAACATTATCTAGTCTATATGTTATCGGTCTTATAATGGTTCAAACTGTACAGGTACATAACAATTGTATTGTTCCATTTAATATATTTATGTGCTCTGTGCTTAAGTCCAGATTATTACTGCCGTTCTCTTTTTATTTAGCAATACACATTTTCAAAGATAAAATATGTGAAAGTAAAAAAAATATGTGTATCATGTTATGTTGATTCAATATGTATATGTAATGTTAATTTTCAGGACGTTACAAACATTTTCAGCCTAAATTTTATCAATATGATAGGCTTTCTTGTATCAATTCTGTGGCAGCTTTTCATTCAAACCTACACTGCCAACAAAATAACTATTGAGGTAAGATATATATTGTTTATTTACGCGTAGTAAAATAATATTTTTAGTATAGTATATATTTAGTATTTAGTATAAGTATTTTTCAGCAAATGAGCAAATAATTGCTTCAGTAAATGCTTTACAACGGAAACTTATAGACGCTAGAATATTTACGCTGAGAGTTTTTAAAATGAATGGAATATATATTTTTTTTACAAAATAAACTATAAGCATTTATGAATACTAAAAACATTACCTGCATAATACGAGTATGTTTATATCTTTCACCTTAGTAATGTATGTGTTAATCATGAATACAAAAAATGAGTGTTATTTTAGTATGAACTAATTGTCAAGAATCTTCTTTAACGTATGGGTTACAATCAAGTGTATATTATAATTCATTTAAATATTTTTTGTTTTATGTTTTTTCTTGATGTTGGCAAAAGGTTAGCGTACATGCATGCCATGAAGCTGGAAGATTCGGGATCAAATCCACAGCTCCAGGATTATTTTTAAATCCAAGGATGCAGGACTGGATGTCCGCTGAATTGAAAATCAAATTTTTATAAAAGACAGAGATCCACAGTATATACTCTATAGAGTCTATAGCATTTTTGCGTTATAATTAAAATACTAATTCCTTTCTACGAATATATAGGCGTTGAGATCTATACTCTACACCAGAGCAGAGATGGTGTATCAGTTTGTTATCTCTCGTTTTTCATTTTATTTTTATAAAGTCGTTCTATTTGCGTCGATATAGTTGATATTTTTATGATTTTAGGCAGAAAAGGTAGCAATAAGCGCTTACAATTCCCATTGGTATTATGGATCTCGACGCTGCTCGAAGCTTTTGGTTATCCTTCTACAGAACGCTCAACGCGAGCTTTATCTCACGGCCGGTGGTTTTGCTAATATGTCAAATGCATTATTTCTTTCTGTAAGTTAATACAATTCTTTTCTTATCAAACTATTGTCGTTATAATAATATTATACCCTATATGCGTATCATATATATCGAAAGCTAAGTATAATATGCTTTCTTTGAGACTTATATTAATACTGAGCATTGATAACTGATGCCGTTGGCTACGTTGTTCTGTGGATACGGTGGAATGACTAATTATGTACTGATAAAGTGAAGCCACAACGCTAGACTTGGCTCGGCCACATATCGCAGATGCCTTAATCTGACGTGCCTATACTGACGTACTAAGTAAAAACGCAGTATCTACACAGGGAATTAATTACATGCAAGACTCTGTGTTTTTACTTAGCAGGGCAGTATACTTCAAGTCAACTGGTTTTTGGCATGCTGAAAGGCCGCTAAATACAATTTATATAATGGATTTGCAGGAGCGCTTGGAGAATGCATATACTGGTAATAATTTATCAATTAATGTTTCGTTTCAATACGTATTCTGTGTACTTGCATATAATTCGGCTGCCCAATTTGAAAACTTGGTATTTCAACTTAAAATATTCGTGGCGATCAAATAACATACTCTACTAGCAAGCGTATGAAATTTTGAAAATTTGCCAACTCGATATCGCCGCGTCGGCTATGGCGAAATTCGATATTAGTGCATTATACACAGAAAAAATGAATTGTCAATAATTTGGTGGTTACTTAGTTTTAAAATCGGACAGCTAAATCAGTGTATCTTACAAAAAATATTCCAATTTAGTTATTTACCCAATCTTTTAATGCAAACAATTATTTTTTCCAGATAATTAAGAACGCATATCAAATATTCACCCTTATCACGAGTGTCACCAAAGTCGACAGTTAATTCAAATTGTTGGCGTAGACGAATGTGTATATTCACTGCAATATTGTGAAAGCCATATACATATGTTATTCTAGTATCTACATTATAAAACGAAAAATACATGCATGTGTGTGTCTGTCTGTCACAAGAGCTCCTCCCAAACGGTAAACAGTAGCGACACAATATCGTAACATGTCATTTAGCTTGCATTTTAAGATCAAATATGTTTCTTAAAACTTTTCACATAATGAGAGATAACCAACGAGAAGCTGAAATTTTTTATTTAGACTAAGTGTTGAAATAGATTTGTCAATAAACGATGAATAAAATTTATTTGACTAAAGAATGAGTTTGAATCTATCCCAGGAAAAACCGGACAATAAAGCTTGAATTGCTTAGAATTTAAAATCAATCTCCATCAAGCACCATCAATCGAAAATATTAATCAATAAAGCTTGTACTTGTATAAAATGTATTCAGCAAATCTGTTTTAGTAGTTTATTTTTTCAGTCTTCTTCTTTCTATCTTAAATTTATTTAAATTTGTTAGACTTCATTAAGTACTTTGAAATGTACCTTTTCTTTTTTATAAAATCATTAAAATATATATCAAACAACGCTATTTTGTATAAATATCTCAAATATGTATTGTAAAATGGCCACTCCAGAAATAAAGTATGTATAATAATAAAATTATTGAGAAAATAATTTGGCTGATTTTAATCACGACGATCACACATCTTCAACATTGGAAAAATCCATTTTCTCTATTTCCGGTGTAGACACATTCATACCGTATAAATCCATATACTACACTCTCGAAACGGACATAGTAAAAAAAAATATATATATATAATTGTAGTTATGTATCTTAAGATGTATTGTGATCTATAAAATGCCATACAATCTTCATCATCAGATGAAAATATTCATAGCCGAATCGCTTCTTATTGAAATTAAGACTCTCTCCCTGCATACATTTCTATATCTTGTGGTACTTATTGTTACGAATGTAAATTGACACGTTGGGGTCGTTCTTGTTATAATTATCGCAAGGGAACGTGACTGTAATGAATTAAGCTCTTAAAATATTACTTAGATAACAGAATCTACTTCACAGGGAAATATGTAACGATATTCAAAGGAGCTTATAGTCCGTGATAATTATCACAACCGAATACTCAAGTAAACAGATATCAAATTTACTATTGTCATGTTACTAAAAAATATATGAAATAGTTAATTGAATGCATGGATTTTGTTGTATTATTAGTTGTAAAATTACATTTTTAAATACATAATTGAGAGGTGTATTTCCAAAGTGAACGTTTATTCTACAGTACCAAAACAGTTTTTTTGTTATCTATAACGAATCATATTGCGTATAAACCTGTAGAAAAAAATCGATTTTATTTATCTCAATGCACGTTATTCTATCAATGGTGCTGTGCAGTTATGAATAATGGGACCCACAAACATTGGAATCAACCGTATACTTTAATAAGAGATGCCTGCGATGGATTCTGAGGTTACGTTGGTATATCTTCATTAAATGGTGTCGAGGAGATAAGTTAACAAACCATTCAGGTACTCATTACTGATGAAGTTGATTGAAACTGGCCAAGTATTGAAGAAACTTCAAGAAAGTTTTAACCTGACCTGAATATTCGTCAAGCTGAGTGAATTGGAAGATCGCTAAACACTTTTATTTACAGAATGTATTTGGCGAAGATACGACCTGCAGACATTACCTGGAAAGACATACGAAGACTTTGCTCTACGCTTTTGCTGGTTGCCATGGTTTGCCACGGTAGAAAAGCTCCCAAAGAATGCATACATTAATATATATGCATATTTTTTAAGTTGTAAGTTAAGTCTTCCCAGAGCTTTTGCACGGATTCAACGTTTGCCCCAGATATTTCAGTTAGCGACCTCACTATTTCAGATATCCTGAAATATTATGATAAGCTTTTAATCACCACCGAGCTTAATAACACGTCACCAAAATTAAACACCAACTTAACAGCGATAATTAATATCACAAACGTGTCTATGGTATATTCGTATTAATTGTGTTTAGTCTATGATTTATTGCGGTGGGGGAAATAATAATTATTGTTTTGCGTGCAAACGCCTAGGTGAATGTCAAATTCGCAAGCTGGCATCATTTCACACAAGTTTAATTAACTCATATGTGGAGTTGTCATTGTACGAATCTATATGTTCGCTATAATTACATTCGCGAACAATGCAATCGTATTCCTCCCTCTAATTATTATTGAGCCTCGTTGATTTGAAGCTTTCAAAAGCTTTGTTATGTATATAACAATCTATATCTCACTTACACGGACTTTTCAATTATATATCAAATATATTCAATTGATTTAAATTTACTTTTCATTAAAAGAATTTCGCAAATATTTATTGCTTTAAGTAATGTTGCATAATATGTTAAATTTTAGAATGTAGTTTGACTTAAAAATCACATTGAACTTTAACGTCAAATCCTTTTGCGAATTATGAAAATACAACGATTGACTTGATTTGTTACGAAGAAATAAAAAAACGTATCATGCAACTAGTTTCTGTTACAAGACCGAATAGGTGATATTGTACTAATAACAAATAAATGCATTAAGAAAGTCTTCATCTAACCTGATTCTATTACTTCAACTGTATTCATGTGTAATAAAGATCAAATTACGAGATTCTGACATATTTTTGACGGATTCAATCAATGGCTTAGTCGGAAATAAACAAGTAACTGGCCTTTTGGGTCGTAGAAAATATTTCTTTATGCCAAAAATTCGGTTAAAAAAATAATCATACGCTTGACAACAAACAACAAAATACTCGTTAAATGTGCTTGAAAAGTAAGTTCCGTGTCAAAAAAGTGATAGGGCGGCGTCCTGGCTCAACCTGGCTTTACTACACCAGTAGATACAATGCACCTGGCGAGTAACAGATAATGATGGAGTGGCCATATATTCATTATAAAAAGTGTTTTATGGCTAAGTAAGAAAAAGAATTTTAAACTTGAAATATTTGAAATGATTAAAATATCATGCGAGATTAATAATTTAGTCAATGTTATTAACCAATATAGTATTTTTTATATTAGCAGTACTGTCTAAGATTTTATTTTAAGATTTTTATAGTTAACTCTGTAATTACCCAAATTTGTGAAGCTTACGGTGACATTATCAAACAAGTATGAGCTGTCGTATTGTAGACTGCGTAATTTTCAGAAAATGCTACTTTAATAGCGCTTCGGGACCCGTAAGATTGTAATTTTAATTATCTTTTCAGCAGTGTACTCGTATGTTTCATATGAAAACTAATTTCGCAAACCAGAATATTAAGTCTTACAACTGAAATTCCTTTGACTCGAGCTTTTAAGTGAAATTATTACATGACCCAGTAATGCTGAACGAATTCAGCCTACTGAAAATACCTTCCCGAATTGCCCAAGCCTGAACTTAATATCGCTTATACACACGTTTAGTCGGCTTCCAACTCAAACCCAAGTTAACAGAAGCAGGTGTGTTTAGTTCCCATGTCTGGAATCCTCTGAACTTTCTTCGCTTTTGTTGTTTGAAACAGAATGCAAACGTTGCTGTTGGGATAAGTCAAAGTTTTCGAAGGCATTATGTGCCGAATGCCTGGCTATTAATTAAATAAAGTGCTTTGTTTTACGGTTTCGTCGTAATACGAGCTTTAGTAATTATTATTGTATTTCTGCTTGTTTTGAAAGTGAAGCACGTGAATATTTGAACACATATTAGTATCATGCGAGGAAATAAATTTTATAGGGCCTAGGTGTACTTTCATTATTGTACTGAAACAATTCACATTGATAAGAACAAGCGAATCTTACTTCCTACTCAAACGTATTTTACTATATCATATACTGTAGAAAGGAAAAAGGACGTATTCAGATTTTAAAACTTACTTTTTTTATTATCAAAGTTTATATAGCTTAGTATACATTATATCAAATAGATGAAGCTGCAAATGCCGAATTATTGTAGTATATAAATTTAGCACCAGGAAAAAAAACTTCCGCCACATAAATAGTATGTTTTTTTTTTAAATTTATGATTAAATTAATATCAGATTAGAAAAATAAAACACCAGTTTTAGTTCACATGCTCTTCAAGGTTGTGTCTATGAAATAATTTGACTTTGGCTCAAAATCGTTAAATATACGTTTTTGCACCTCTTGTAAAATTTGTTATGGGTAGGTTACGTTATTTTTTCTTTCCACAGTCGATGTAATATCATACATAATACTGTAATGTGCTGTACATAATGTATAAAACTGTAAAATTTCAATTCATAAACTTCTGATTTACCGTTGATTTACTGTTCATAAACCGCAATGAGACCAATAAATTTTAAAAAAGTAACAAGCTTAAACAAATTTTATTTCATTAATCCCGTAAGAAAATTGTTGTTTACCATTTGGCTTCTACAATGTTTTTTCATAATCTTATAAACGTTTATTGCACCATGTTCGCTCCGAAAGTGTAGCTTATGGATCTTTACAGTGTGGAGATATTCAATTCAAGATTGTTAAGTCTCGGCAATGTGAAGACATGTCCTGACAGATTATTTTGCACAAATTTGCTGTCAAATAATTGCTCGACGCATTGGGCATCTAGTCCTGCATTTTAAAATTATTAAAAATCCGGTAGATGTGGGTATCAAACTCGTATTCCCCAGATACTAGGCGCGCACGCCAATCTCTAAGTTACCGGGGAGACTATAGTTCTAGTGCATTTATAATAAATACTATCATATTATAACACATACTACATTTGATACTATTAGACTGTGTGTTATATAAATATAACAAAAATATTAGCTGTAAATAGATCGTTGTTAGCACTCATTTATGATATCATGTACAGAATATTGTTGCTTAGCAGTCAACTGGCTTAAAATTTTTTTATCAATGAAATAGGCCAACGCGTTCAAACGTGCATTAGCATGCTAGATAATAACGCCCTTGTATAACAGTCCTTTGTTTTTCAATACAACCTGAGTGCGAATAAGTTTTAACTCACCTTTGTACAATAAATCGATGACCCAATTCTACTTAGTTACACCTAGGAGTTTGTAGTTTGAGAGAAATGGCTGCCAAAGTTTTGAACCGTCTAAACTAACTCGTAAACACGTGACAGCTTGTCATTTGTATTATTTCACGTGGAGCATTTAATCAGATATGTCCTTTATTGGTTTCATCTCAAAATATCAGTTATAGTAACTTTATTACCATAAATCAATGAATGCTGAATAAAGTTTTCAATTTCCATTTGAAAACATTTTTCCAACGCAGAAAACCAGTATTATTACGAATCGTATCTTTGTAGAACTAGTTATTATACAAAACGCAAAACTTCTTTTAAACTTTTCATTCTGTGTAACTGAATCATTAATATATGCAAACCAATACATACATCATGTTATTAAAACATTTTTATTGAAAATAAATAAACTAACCATTGTTATGTGCTAACAATAACAATATTCAAAATACATTAAATTTTAACGCGATTTGTTGTTAATGGCCTAAATAACGAAGCAATAATTTCTTATCTCTGTAAAATAACACGACAAAGGGTTTGGAAAATATATGTACCAACCGGGGATCAGTGTGTAAATACTGTTTTTGTGAAAGTGAAGTTGATTACAAGACTATGTAGATATTTTGTTTTGGTAAGTTTAGAATAAACTAGTGACGATGGGTTCTTTTCAAGAAATTTATAAAATAACATCTTGAATAACTTGTAGTCAAGTGGAAAATGTCAATATCCAAGACAATTTCACTAAGCATCAAGCCACGCATCATATTCTTGATGCTAAAATATTTTGACAGTTAGGTGAACAGAAAATATCAAATATCATCAGTGGCTTGATTGATATTCATAAGTTCTGGAAAATGCTAAATTTTAGGCAATCCCATAATTTTCAAGTCACAAATACAGAACTATAAGCTGGTTCGAATATTAAAAACTTACATAGTGAAGTTGTTTTGCTCAAATCAAGTTAAGTACAAGGTCAGCTAGCTATTAGGCACTGTAAAGCTTATTATAAACAAGTCTGTCAAAAATTATTAAAAATAATTCATTATTACAAATTTTATTTTAGGCTTCTTTCTCACGGATTTAAAGATTATTTTTTTTTACTTTAATTTAGAACATTTTACCTTTTATAGAACAAGTAAAATATAAATCGATTATGAGACTATACCGTTTAATTTTTTCGTGTATTCAAAGCAACAGATTTAGTAAAAATTGGTAAATTTAGCCATTAATTGCTGATAAAATGAAACTGCAACGCCGGACCTGGCTCGGCTACATATTGCAAATGCCTCAAGGAAGTATTCACATGCCCCATCTATAGTATACTGGGAGGCTACTAAATACTATTTATATATTGTATTCGGTGGAATTACGGGATGACATGTAGGCCTGTGAGGACGCAGAAATACAGACGTACGATAGAGATTTTTGCGGGCGAGATTAATGTCCATATGCTTCACCAAGGGAGCGAATATGAAAGAATAAAACGCGCTCGTGAAAATCACCTATTGTGGAGTTACTTACTCATTCTCGGTTGGTACTGATATTATCGTTAACACATTTCCTACCACTTTTACCCCATATCTAGCACGTAGGTACGTGATAGATATGACTTCTCTTTGAATTCTAATCACAGATGGCGACACAGTTCGGAAAACAGCCCGTTTTTGTTCCCCTCTGGCAAAAACAAACAACACGCATTAATTATTTCGCACAGAAAACTTTCCCTGAAACTTGACTTTTCGCGTAGAATTTAAGTTGTTTTCCGAATAGTGCGAGATATGGCGTTAAATATATTATCACTGCGTATTTACTTGATTTAGTAGAGGGTTTTTCATTTCTGATTCATGAGAAATTATATTACAATTGTGTGTTACAGTGAGTTACGACGTCTGGTAACTGTTTTTTGCTGGGCGATATGACTCAGTCGAATGCTGCTGGTCTAAAGATTTATTCTCCGATGAAATAGGAAAGCAAATATAATATAATTTTACTGGCAACATTCACTGTGAATGTGAATTTATATTCATGCGGACTCTATATTATTGTTATTTTGACATCTATTAGCTGTTTAATATTTAAAAATAAATGAGAATACACTTTCAATTAATCGCTATTCAATCAAAAGCTGAATATATTATAATACTAATGGATATAGTAATTTGTATTTAAAATAATATACAAAATTTGCTTGTGGCAGCGACATAATAGAAGCTAACGAAGAATATGGAATAAAGAATTAGCTGAGAAGATTAAACGCACAACTGCGTTTTAATTCTTAAATAATATCTCCCGATAGCGTGGAGATTAGCGTGCGCACTTAGCAATCCGGAAAATGCGGGTTTCATAATCCAAAAATGCAAGACTGGATACCCATTGGCTTCAGCAAGTATCTGACAAACAATTCTCGTAAAAATAATCTGTCAAGACGTATTCACATTGCGGAGATCCCATATACTCCACTTTAGGAGTTGATATCTTCATAATGTGTACACCCATATGCTCCACTTTGGGAGCAAACATGGTATAAGAAGAAGAAAAAAATCATAATAGAATATTTTAACCACATCATTTAGGTAGGAGATTAATATTTTGGCAATGTGCTTAATAATTTCACACTTGAATTAAACTAATTCTTTAAATGCACACCTTTTTTATTTCACAACATATTTTTTTTATTTCTCTTTTCATAGTAAATTCTCCATGTTTTTAGGTAAAACAGCACGTGTAAAATTCAATTTTTAATTACTACCTCATTATATATACTACTACTTAATCGATAAAAAAATATCTATTCAGTGCATAAAAGGTTAACTGATAGAATTTGTCATCTTTAGATTAAAAAAAACTCACTAGAACCATGGTATTCAGTTTAAATGCTCCCCTGAAAAATAATCGGTTTGTATGTAATACAATATAAAATTAAGCTCTTCTCCAAGAAAATACAGTTTTCAGTACGCCTAATTATTATCATTATATCTACCACAGATGGTGCTGTCATCCGGTAAGGTGTCTCAGGCGATATAAGCTAGGTCGGATACAGCCTTCTTTCCGATGTATTGAAATAGTTTGATTCGTCGGTTAAATTACGCTATAAAGATTCGTTTTTAACTAAGTATGCTAATTGTGCAGTTATCAAAACCTAAATTACCTAGAATCTTAATTACCTAGAAATAAATATTAGTTCTGTGTCAGTCATATTAGTGTCTCCCCGGTAGCGTAGTTGGCAGCGTGCGCGCCTAGCAATCCGGGAAATGTAGGACTGGATCACCATTGGGTTGAGTAATTGCCTGACAAACAATTATCGGGAAAATTATCTGTCAAGACGTCGTCACATTGCGGAGAAGCATATATTCCTCGAACTCTGGAGTTTTTCATTTGACCGAATAAAGTCTATTTTGTTGGAATTGTAGGAGTTTTAAATTTGAAATTCAAAACGTTTACGCGTTGTCGTAAAATCACCCTTCGAATATAAAATCGACGATGTATATTTTATTTACTCATTTATTTTCAATCGATTTATTTATCTGTTGACGACACCCTAGCGGCATGCGACGTCAATCGACAATCGCGGTCCGTTCCGAGAACATAACGACAAATCTTTACCACATGTATTAACGATTATCTTAAAATTGTTCTTAGGTGAGTCAGCATTGAAATAACGACTTTAAGATAGTCTTAGCGCTTTAGAAACCATCCAGTTTTACGCCATATATTTTTTGAAAAAAGTAAACAAATGTTTGTCAATTATCTCATTTTGAGTGTACATAAAAGTAAGGTCCAATTTGATTTTTAACTACGTCTGTTCCATTAATAGGAAAAAATCTCTACAATGAAAGAACTTATCTCTGTCTTCTAGTATTGTAAATATCTAAATTGCAAGGATTTAGGTTCACATATTTTTTCCCTTGAGAACAGGCTCCCAATCCTTCAACCTATTTGGTATCTAGTAATGCATCTTTTTTTTATATAAATCTTGTAGATTTGAAGTTTGAACCCGTAACCACCGGCTTCGAAGCGTTCACGCTAACTTCTTGCCATACTCGTCTATCGATTTGAGTTTTAAGTTTGTTTCAATTCGATAATTATTTTTTTGTAGAGTATCGATTTTTTAATAAAGTATCAAATTTTCCATGTACGTTTATTTACCTATTTAGCCATGAGTCTTAATTGAAATTAGAAGATATTAGCACTGGTAAGCGGTTAATTTATCATGATAGTGTAGCCCTGGTAGCCGATTGGTTAGCGTGCGCGCCTCGCATCCAGGGAATGCAGATTTTTAAATATTCAAAAATGTAGGACTGAATACTCATTGACTTCAGTATTTATCTGGCAACCAATTCGTCAAGGCATGTTTTCGCATTGCGAAGATCCATATCGATAGCCTTAAATGTAAACTTGATAGTCTATTTTTGAAAACTTGACAGGAGAGTGTAAAAACTGATGATTTCGCCATTTGTTTTTGCAATTATTTTGATATTTAAAATCATATTTTAAACAATTTATTTATAGAGCTGCTTATGAGCAATACAATTTCCATAGATTTGTATGCAAAATCGTAGAATTATATATTTTACATTGTGGGTCCCAGGTATAAATGATGTTGTCAAATTTTCTTGGGACCGTTTTTCGATGTATTTAAATAACTTTGAAGAGTGTAATTAATATAGAACATGCATATAGCATGGTACAACAAGATGGTATTGTCAAGTCATTTTCAGCTAACAATAGACTTTGCACTTAAAGCCATTGGTATTGGTATACGCTACCTTCGGAGCGGGTGTCTTCACACTGATCCGTATGCTCCACTTTCAGAGCGGAAATCGTAGAATAAAAACGTGAAATCATTACTATATATTATAAATATGTTTATAATTCAAACCTCTGCCTGAAACTATAATAGGAGTCGAAAACTTACTGCATAAAGTCAAAATCAATATTCAGCAATATAGAGTTTAGGGAAGACCTGGTAGCTGGTAGGGGCTGATAAAGTTTCATGCATCATAGAATTATTATTTATTCGCGCATCTCCTCGACTGAGGGTGATTGGTATAGACGCCTTGCTTCCTCGAGTATGGGCTTATGGAATATTTGGAAAGATTATCAGTAATATTGTTATTATTATGGGAGTGAAATAACTCGAAGGATTCGAGAGGGGATTATTTTAACGGAGTTAGGCAAGTATTGTAGCTCTTAATTCGATTTGCGCTGATTTTGGAAAATCTTATTAGTCTATAAATTTTACTTTGAAATAGATCTTGGAAGAAGATTCGAATAAAATAAAGCCGAGCTTTACGATAAATAAACTAGATTCTGTCCTTTTGGCTGGCAAACTGGCATTACCACATGTGGCCGCTCCCATTTCGGAATGAAAGGAGCACTTGAGATCAAATTTTAACGTATATGACTGATTTATGTATTTCTGTGAACAGCAATATAAATAATCTTTTGTTTCTGAACAATATGTAATAATTATGGAGAGTATGAAGGATTTTTTCATTTCTGAAGTCAACGCTATTTTAACTCATTTTTTTCGTAATCTTTACGTATTTTTGATTTTCGCAAATGTCTAAATCTTAAAGTGTAAAATAGTGTTGTTGGAAGGTTACGGGTTATTCTTAGGTTTTTCATCATTGAGTTTTAAGGTTTTGCGTGCATTAACTTTTACGTCAATCTGCGCATCTACGTTAAAAAGATGGAAGTTATGACAAAGCATTTTCAGTAAAAATTCCAAATTAGCATTTTTCTCTTTGCATGTGATAAAAAATAAGCTATTAAAATGTAACCTCATTTTCGTCGACAAAAACATTTATTTGTTGACGTAATATCACAAACAATCCATCACAGGTATTCCTTTATATCTGCTGACATTCGTATTAAACTTTTCCAAAGGCTTTCTCCAACCCCCCGCTTTTTCTTTTTCCCGGGTCTTTCCGGATATCAACCCTTGACATCTTATCAGCGGCCCCGTTGTCGTAGCCGCTTCGCAGCGTCGTGACGTCACTCGACGATATCCTGTCTACGCAATAAAGCCTACTTCCGGCTCTACAGAATACTCCAGACAACATTTGCTACGCGGCACGCTTTTTCAGGAAAATAAGACGATATTTTTTTTATTTTTTGATTAATGTCTCTTGTCTACTTAATAATAATAATGTGTTTGATAAAGATGACACTTTTAGAGAAAAATAAACTCATATATCAGGCGCTTCGGTTTTTATTACGTTCTTTGATATCACATCCATGACATTATAATTTGGTAATAACATAAAAGTAAAGAAACAATCCATTCCTCTTTTTGAATTTATTAAATCGTAAATAAAATATTAACTATAATATAACGAAAAATGCTAAACTAACATATCGATGGCTAAATCTACAAACCAGCGAACTGTATTTCTGTAAAATGTTTAGAAGCCACAAAACACTTTGGTGAATGTGTACGTTACTACACGTAGTTGGCCGGTGTGTGCGGGTGATTTTACGATTTCAGTATTTTTGTAAAATTGGGGGGGGGGGGGGTTCGTGAGATAAAAATGCTTAGTATAATGTTTAAGTTAGCTGGTTTGCAGATTAAGCCATCGATATTATAAATATATAATATGTTTCACTTAATGCGCTTATATATTGTCTTATTAATGAAAGATTGTCATCAAATAATGCACAGCACACGTTTAACTAAATTCTTCTTCTTATACCATTTTTACTCCCAAAGTAGAACATATGGATGTGAAAATATTCACTCCTAAAGGGGAGTATATGGATCTCCGCAATGTGAAGCTATCTTGACAGATTATTTTGAGAATTGTTTGAATTCGACAGATGAGGAATTAAACCCGAATTTACGGATTGCGAGTTTTGCACGCTATCAGCTACACCAACCAGGGGAAGATAAATTGAAGAATTAAAGTATACGTCTTTATGAGAATTCATATTTTATAAATAAGTTATTAAAATAGTGTCGATCTGATAGTCATTAAACTAACAATGTATACTTGTTACTTGTCTAAAATATTATGTTACATTTGAGAATCTTTTACGAGACATCTAATCAATCAACAGGCTGATGCCCCTTTCACTTTATCCAATCTGATAAAACTCCTCGCCTGATCTCCTCGTCAGCCGGTGTTGGACCATTTATTCGTCGCGTACACTCGTACAACCTTTAGATAAGTGGCAGACAAGGGTTGTTACTCGTTTGGTTCGAGATCCTTCCGCGCGTACTTTGCTTGCTTGCCGCCCGCTGTACGCGAAGGGGTAAAAATTTAGCACGTGGACGCCGTAAATGGCTCAGTGCTCTTCAAGTAAAGGCTTCAAGTATACTTCTTTTATGTAAGATGTATATATATTTATGTAACATAGTTTTAAAACATTTTAAATTACGAAATATCAGATTATATTATCTTGAAGTTTTTGATACATATCGATATTATGGTGAAGAGCGTTCAGAAAAACTTCTTAAAGTTCTCTACTAGCGGGTATATGGATACTATCCGTGGCTTGATCCAACTACTTTCATTTTGGGCATGCTTTCTGATTGTACCTTAAAACTGATGAGGGATATGTCTTTGACGACGCATTTTTAGACTTATGCGTGGTCTTATTGATAACTCAGTCGTGCTGGCTAATATTGGTATCTACGTCCCTGATAACTACCTGAGAAATCGAGAATATCAGCTATTTTTCATTCCTAAATGTCGGACTACCCTGCTAGTAGTCATACCAATGTGGAGAACAATGGCGATGCTTAATAAGGTTGCCCCGAATATTGATATCTTCCATCTATCTATGTGAGAGTGAGTTTAGATGTCATTATTTACATTAATAGAATATGGTTTGCCTAACTTACTTGGTAGATGTTTTCTCCGTACTTTTGTATTTTTTTTCCACTCTCTTTATTCTTTCTTATATTTTCAGAATATTGCTTTTGTTTTTCTATGTGTTCTCTTTTATCATTTTATTCTCCTCTATCTCTAAGTATAGAATATGGGCATCATAAATTGGGCCTTCAAGAATTTCTGTCGCCAGCGAGTAGTCCACTGAATACATCCACAAGGCAATATTTAGTTTTTATATTATTTACGCAAATTTTAAAATTATGAGACGTCTAGTATACACTTAGTTCTGTATTGTATTTGAGTATCTCTGTCAGGCTGTGGACTCCCATCACGTCTGCCTAGTGAAAAATACGTGACGTTAAAAATTGGTGAACCCAAAAACGGTGAACAAAGAGGGTTCGCTAAAATACTGGGGTCCCCTCTCACTGCGCCTCCACTGGAATATATATTGCAACGTTCAGATGAATTTATTTCGGTTCGGAGTTTATATCAAAACCGGTGCCAATCCTAAAATCAGGCGTTTTGGAATCTGGAAACGAAATACATTTATTCGTCTTATATGTTTGCTTATTTTATCATTTTCGGAAAAGGTATGCATGTATCTTTTATACAAAGTATAATACTTCAAATGCAATGATAGAATATGAGATACATACATATAATTTATCACGTTTTATTTCGTTAGTCGTGTTGGTAAAAGCTCCTGTCTCTGCACCGTATGTCGTGGTTTTGAAACTCGTAGTTACATAAAAAATAAAAAAATTGAATATTGATTTAGTGTAAGTAGCAGACTAAAAGTCGTATTGTTTATCTCTACATTCCCTTAGCTTGTAACGTGTACGTTTAATTTAAAAAAAAAATTTTTTTTACTAGCCATCTTCATGTTTTAAAATGTGATCGTACATTAATGTTCCGAAAATGTACACTATTTTCATTTATAAATAATTCGACTGTGGAAAGGAAAAGGAAGTAGCCTTCAGTTTTTTCAAAATAGCTTTTATGCATAATCACAACGTATACAACTTCATACACGTTCTGTCAAAAGGATTTAAGCTGAAAATCTTGAATTAGTATTTATTATATATTTACTTTTTACGTTTGAAAAAAGTGTGGTCGATGATTTACAATAATGAAAAAGGGCTTCCACCTCATCAATTTTATTGACATTTCTTAAATAACTAATAAAATAAATAATAAAATGTATAATACGTCTACAAAAAAAAATACAATAGCCTTTATTAACGACTTTCTTAAGTAAAATTTTCCAGTCCTCTGCTTTTTATTCTACTTCTGGTTTGCAACCCTTTCCAATCGATCTAGTCATATAATCTACGACGCATTAGTATTTCATATTTAATTCTCTAATATGGTCAGTTTTTGAAAAAAAAGTGCATCCATCTTACAAAATCTGGATACTAATTGAATGCTGAATAATATAATATCGAATATTACTTTATAAATACGTTGGATCCCATTATGTAACAGAGTAATGAATATTACAGTGGTTGAAGTGTCCTGAATTCAATAATTTGCCTAAATTTATAACGGTTGAAATAGTTGAACTCGTATTATCCATTCAATTCAGGTTGAAATAAAAGTCTATGTATTCTAGGTTTGATCGACGCCAAATTCCCTTTTTTTTGTTTTTTATTCATTATTAATTTCTTTCAAAATAATCCCAATTCAATACACTTGATATAATTATTTATACCAGCGCTCTTTCTAATCTCAGAAGCAATTCAATAACATTTTCGGTATACCGTTATTTAGTAATTATACACGTATCAATACTGACTTTACGTGTTTTTCCATCTTCGAAAAAAGGAACAAGTTGTAGGAGTCCATGTGAAGCAAATACGGAAACTGAAACATCATAACGGTATTACTTTTATCGTTAAAAACCTACATGCTGTGAAATATGGACATGCGAATTGTCCTGGGGCAACTAATTAATGTGAGTTATATTACGATGTATTTAAATCACTTTAAAATAGACAAATCAATTGTGAATTGTTAGTTAAATAGCTCACCATATCCGACACTCAGAGAGGCATTGATTCATGGTGTAAACCTTTCACCTTGATAAGTATATCAGATTACTCAATACATATATTTACTTTATTATAAAATTCACTTAATGTTCAGTAATAAGTTTCCATCCTAATTATAAAGTTGAGTATATTGAGTAACTACAAAGAAATACAGATTATATTAAGCTCCAAGGCTCCAAGGAAACCTCACTGTAGGATAATGTTGCTTCGAATGAGCATGGTGTAACTTGTGCCGTAGACATTTGCCTGCGATTTCCACCCCTATACCGCTTGCAGGGGCAGCAACTTTACGATAAGGAGTGAAAAATGATTGGATCGCAGCCCTCAAGCTGAATTATGGATGCGATAAGGGGAGGAAATGCAAGAATCAATTGATATTATTATTTCACGCAGCGCACGCCACTGGAAATTTTATATTCTTATATTTTATCTGACTATAACAAAATGAGCTCATGGTTCGGTTTACAATTACATAAATGCATTTAGAGATACACACTAACCTCACTCGGAGAAATGATATTTTTGATAGTTGGTTATAAACCATTAATTTAACAGTAATATTTCGTAAATCTCTAGACTGCATAAAATAAATCGAAATGATTTTATTAGTTATCTGTAGCTCTGGCGCACATAGGTGATGGCAGATTTTCCAAACACCAGCAAGTTTCAAACTCTGGACTCCTTGTAATAACCATCGAGCAATGTCACATGTGGCATCCCCGAGATTCACAGTCATCTGCGAGTCGTTTTGCATATTCCTAGATCATGACAGCATTTAGGTATCATTAGATGGTCAGAAGAAGAGACGAGGAGAATTCAGTTTATACAGAGACATCCTCATTTATGTGTCTGAACGAGTTCCAATTTTGCTGCATAACGTAGCAGTGAGCTGCATGGTCTATTACCTTATATCCAAATCATTTGTGAAGTCCAATCACTCTACTCTTAGTATTCAGGACAAGCATATATAATATATTAGTGTCCGGCACCTCAAAAGTGGTGAGAATATCTTCTGCCGAAATCTTACGGATTTGAGCCGACATTTACAGTCCTTGTTAATTACACGAAGGGTTGTAAATGGGCCATTGTCTCACCTTTAAAAACGTCATGATTATAAAATTGTTAAAATGCAATGCCCATGCTTATGAATAATACATTATAAACTTTTGAAACAGCGTAAACAATGAAAGTTTTAGTCAACGCTTGAATATCCCTGCAGGAGCAGACACAGCTCTCGTCGCGTTATGCGTCCCGTGGGTGGCTGGAATAGCAGCGGCTCAAATTTGCGGCCAACTTCGGAGTCTACCCTCGTGGGACTCAAACCCAAAACATCACGGTTACGTTCGTTACCAGACAGTCAAAACAATCCCTCGAAATGAGCGCGAGATACTGTTTAAAATTGAACTGGCTTTGTGTTCCCAGACTGCAATATTTTCATTTTCAAGTATTATCTTTATTTTCTGATTCCTAAGTTATTGAGATCAAATATCATCATTATATTCAACTGTTGTGCTCAGTGAATATACAAAGTTATAATTGACTACTGTTATTCAGAAAATATGCCAACATTTTTACTTTTGATATTCCATTTTTCCTATATATCCTTTTGATAGCCAATAGGATTTGGTTTGATTACGCGCCAGTCTCATAAAACGAAATATCAATGACTGTGTTGTATGAAAAATCAATCACAGTATGATTTCATCATTTATTATATTTTATTATTATTTTCGTGGAGAACTCTTCGATAAGAGAGCGGCTGAGGTTCCCCCCTGTCACCTTAAAACTCGCGCAACATCGCTGGAACTGACTGGACACGTACTACGGATGCCTCCAAAAAGCCTCAATCCTGTCGCCGTCATGTGTCAATCATATGCTATACGTAAGACTATGGCAAAAAAAAATCATTGTCTTAAAAATGTAGTATGTAGTATAAAATTAGATTTATTTTACAGCCAAAATATAATTCTGTCAATTAAACTAACTAAAAACGTATTTTACGTAATTTTGTGTTATAAAAATGGTAATATTATTATAAATCGTTCTCTCAATAGTTTTGTCAAAATGAATTAAAATACATATCTGAGCTTTTCACTTCACTCCTCTTTATTTAAACATCGTTGATTTTGATTTAAAATATCTATTATATTCTATTTTACTTTTGATGGTATTTATGGTGTTACGCCTAGAGAAAATTTGTTGGTGACAGATTCTTAGAGACGTTCTGAGCCTCTCGTATGATCCATTTTACGAATAAGAAAACAACAAAACTGTCACTAATGATGATTCATCAAATATAAAATAATAAATATAGTTAGTCTCGCGGGTCAAATTAGCATAATGTGTTTAATAAATAAATTTTACGCTGTATAAAGGAAAGTGTGAAGGCATTGAAAGAGAAATTCTTGCGTAAATAATACACAAGTGTTCAGTATTTATGTTTTGGATTTATAAACTTTTGTTTCAAAGAAGAAAACACCTCTTTAAGTCTTCGCTGAAAGTTTAAAAGCGTTTTAAGTTGTCCAAAAACTTTTATATGAGACTTTTTTGAGTGGGTTTCACTAGGTTTTATTCTACATTTTATTTATATTACAGAACATTGAAGTTTATTTTTTATATAGAATGGTTCATAAACCGAGTAATAATATTAGTCTATCTCTCATATTTGCAATTAATGTTAATGGTAATAATGATCTCAGATCACATTGAAGTGAAGTTGAATTGATATCCAATTAATATATCGATAGTTTTATAAACTCTTACTACTCTGTCATGTATAGTGAGTGACCTGCAATGCAATCGCAATGTGTCGATACCGTGTTTCATTTTAAAACCCCGACGGTTTTAATGATGTTATTACGAAACAACAAAAATGATTATTTTGTATTAAGTCTAGAACCGGCATTTGCGTGTGTGTATTGGATGATTAGTATGTTTGTTGGACAGCGTCGATTACTCATTTAAATGATTTGATTATATCTCTTTAATGAAAAGAAAGGGACCATTCTAAGCGGCTAGACACAATAGCTCAGTGTATTAAAAATATTTTCCTTGGAGTGTGTCGCCTCTTTTCTCGTCTTTATTTTATATCTCTCGCATCAATTTATATTATTCGACTTTATATACATAATAAAAATGATTTTCAAGTATAATTACGTAATTTTTAACTAGACGTTTGGGGTCCAGTACCGATGCTTTTGGTTGAATAAGACGCGAGTTGAACACTAATTTTATAGTTACCATCAATTTTAATGGAATAACATTAATTATTATGTAGTTTTATGTTCAGATGCCAACTGCTTGAGCAAATGGCTGGAAACCAATCATCGTAAAAAATCTGTCAAAATAAATCTTTACAGCGTGAAAAATTTAAATACTTCATTTACGTGGTCGCCTTCAGACTGTTGAAATTATGACTGGATCACAGTAACGTACATGGTAAAAATTTTAAACTTTTACTTATATTATTATACTATATTTTCTAACACAGTTATTAAGAAATAAGTGAATTCTTAGTCATGAGAAGCCCACGAACTTTCATAAGTTTTCTTCTATGTAGGCATGCTATAGTATAACTAAAACTTCTATCGTTATTGAATTGATTTATTACATGTGATACGAACATTGTAAATTATAAATTCTCAGTAAAACGAAAGAAAAATAAAAAATAAAGTTTATTTAATCTATAAAAAGATATGATTATTTCTTTATAAAAATAGTAATAAATGAAAGTGAAAGTTAATATATAATAATTCAATACATTTCCTTTTTAAAATTCTATATTTTTAATCAGTAGAAAGTGATCCGGGAATGCAGGTTCGATTCCCCATCTGCCCAGCAATTGAGTTGAGTAATTGTCTGACAAACAAATCTCTTAAAAAATAATCTGTCAAGACGTCTTCACATTGCGAAGATCCATAAATATAAAATCATTGTGATGACGTTTTTACTAAAAAAAAACATAAATATAATTTCTAATTCAAAAGGAAACCTTTTATAAAATAATAAAGAGAAATAAAGTTTCTTTTATTTCATGTCGAAATTAGTTCAATCTTCACGGTTTCTAGTTTACTAAATTAAATTACGGAAAAACATTGTGAACCAAATAATGTATAAGTAATTATCTCAAACGGCAATTTATAACCAAATCTTCATTTCCATTTTTCATTTAAAATCTCACATTATTCCGTGTCCCTTTTTCCTCCAGTGCCTATAATATATTTTTTACAGTCAAATAAAATTCAGAACAAACCTTATTAAGAAGGCAGTACCGCCGTGTCTTTCACTTTTATACGCCGAATATATTTAATTAAATTCTTCTTTTGCACCTTAAATTTTACTGAAAGTGTTCTAATAAAAATAACTTTTTCCTTTTGATAACGTTTATTTTTCAGACGACAACGCGAAGCTTCTTTAAGGTCAGAGGTCGCAACATTATGATTCTTGTGCCATTGTTAATGACACTGACAGAATAATGTAAATAACAATGAAACGTTGCTCTATGTTGTGATTTCTTTTTTTATACTGCGTACCTATCTCTTAACATTAACAAGTTTTTTTTTCGCAAGCATTGATATAAAACACTAATTTATTTATTTTATTTTCTATCGGAACACGGATTAATGCAATGTGCTACGTATTTTTCCAAATTTCGCACACTTAATGACTGTACAATTCATAATAGAATGTCGACTCTAATTTAAAGTGACTTAACCTAACCTCATCTCATTTAACATTGTCTAACCTAATTACGTTCGTAATATAATTTAATATTTAACAGTACTGATAGTATCTAGTTTTTCCGGTAAAAACAATATGAAATCATTGGGCACTTTTAAGAAGGTTAGTCCACATATTTGCTGGTGAAACTGAAACTCCTTACTTTCGATGATAGGCATCTAGATTTTGTCACCAGTCTCCCATGATTCCGCAATACGGTTAGCTTGAATAAGTTTCAAAATAGATTCGTATTCTCTTGAGGCATCATCGACTGCATGTGTCGAGTAGGAATAAGTGGCTGCACGGCATGCTTATCGCAATACTACTAATATAATCATACTAACATATCTGCTGCAGGCACCTATTCTTAAATCTAGGTAAACGGTTCGTCTGATTATTTGTTGAGTGCCATGATTCTCTAACGTACTCTAAATGTCGCCTGGTTTTACCTTATATGACTGAGGTACTTGGACGTTTCGCATTGGAGTTGAGCAACAGATAAAAATCCCCCCTGAAACCTATTTATAGCAATCGTAAAAGTTTTATTTATTTTATAATATTCATCGGGGAAAAAAATCAAGTGAATGTTTGAGAACCTCTGATTTTTTATATTGTGTATAAATGAAAAAGGCGACATTTTATGAAAATTAGACGAAAAGCCTCCGAAAAAATATAAAAGAGAAGGTTGTTTTA
>JAGVSQ010000562.1:0-37753 GCA_022683975.1 Rhyacophila evoluta | reverse complement strand
TCACCAACTAATATTCTCTCAAGACTCATATATGAGTCCACGGTCGTTAAGCTGTGTTATGAGCGGTCTTGAAGTGAGAGTCGCATATTTTTTTTAATCATAAACTGATTTCAGTGAATACTAGTTGAAATTATACGTATTTCATTGCATAAATCAAACCTTCGTCTTTTATATTATATAAAGTATAATTATGAGAAAAATTAATTGTTGTATTTAAGCATGTGAAATATTAATCATTAAATAATATTTGCATTTTTTAAATATACTTGTCTCCATTACACACATTATTTTTTGAAGAAATACTATAATTATTTATTGATTTAGGCTAATCTTTTTTTATAAATAAGCATTTCTTTTCGTCCATAGACTATTTCGGTATAACTCTTTTGGACTTGGTGATTAAGGGAGTGTTTCCATTTGTAAAGAAAATTGCTACTTACGTCGGACTGATCGGTTATTGGTAACTGACTTTTTACGAAAGTCAATATCTTTACATTTAAGAAATCTGCAATGTAAAATAGTGAATTTTACTGTTCGGCTCTTTCTAGTAGGAGTGCATGATTATTATCTTTATGTCGACAGTAGATATTCTTAAATTCGCGTTCACTTATACTTTTAGAAAAATGTTGAAACTTTCCCAAGGGATAAATCATTTCCGTTGCGTATGTATTTTTAACTCAAGCGTATAAATACGTAACTATGATGATTGTACATAATATTATATAAGTATTTCGGAAACAAATCGATACTTCTAATAAACGATAAAACTTCTTACAGGATACTAATTGACACATTAGCACTTCTATACTAGGATATTTCATCTGCCCATTTAGTGGTCACTAGCGCTTATAATAAAACAAGTTACATTATTGTTTTGGCACAACTGAGCCTCCACATATTGTGGCTTCCGGAAAGTTCACCGACTGTAATTCATCGGCGGAATGTTCACCGACAGCAATTTACCGACTAGAAAGTTCACCGTGGCACTATTCGTTTGACGGATAATTCACCGATTCTACAACTATGATTTTTGATTATTATTATAATATTATACAGTGTCATTGTAAATCAGATTCTCCACTTAAAAATAAGTCAATTACTTCGATAATTTTTTAGTTATAAAACCTTAAAGTTAGGTTTTTTCGGATCTAGCCGACGCATACTTTTTACGGTAAAATTTTGTAGAGAATTTAATCAAATTTAGTTGGCTTAAATCAATTTAACTTTTCATACATTTAAAAATGTTTTGTGAAATGGTTGGTTGTTTTGTTAAAATAACTATCCCTGCATATTACATTTAAACTAAAATATAAACGAAGATTTGTAAATTATAACATAGATAATGTTTCAAAGTTTTTGATAGTTGTTGCTCATAATATTAATTATTAATTAGGTATTGTAGATATAATAGCACAAGTGTATACGCATCTATATTTTATGATACGAAATACATTAATATGATTAACAAAGTTTCTTGGTTTTTAATAATTCAATATTAGGCAATTGTAAAATCGGCAATTTACCCGTTCGAGGAATTGCGTAGTGACTTAAAAAGTCAACTCCCCTAAGTTGACAAATCTGAGTTTGGTGCAAGACTTTGCACTTTTCAAATCGCTTCAAACATTTATTTGAAAGTTAATTATCAACAAAATCTTATTCTTTTTTTTTATTAAATAACGGAAATAAAGCTGTCGAAAAGAACTAGTGTATATACGATGTTGGCAGGGAAAAGGTTCATAGAAATGTTTGTTAATTAAAATTAAAACATTGTTGATTATAAATGGTTTCGTAACTATACTAAATTGAACCGGATTAAATTCAGTTTTAACGCAGTCACAGTCTATTGATCTGTGGGCTTGGTGGAAAGATTTTATTTTATTGCCCAAGTAGGTACTCATTCGCTTGATAAACTTTTTTATGACGACCTCAGTTGTCAATACGTTGTTATGTATATACATGCCATGAGTTATGGGATTTAATTTAATGTAAAGAGTAACCACTTTCTCAATGTCCAGTTTCTTTTAGTTCGCTACAATTCAAAGTCAAGAATATAATAAATTTTGATATTTTACACGTTTTCTTGTCGGTTAGAAATGTAACAATATATTTTAGGTAGACATATACAAATATTCAATATTTGCATACTTTCATATCAAAGCGGCACTAAATTTTTAAAATTTAAATCGGTGGAAAGAAATCGTTAAATACAATGAATCAGATAATTTGCGCAATATAATTCAATTTCATATTTATTTTAGCCGGTTGTTCACTGAAATATAAATAACATCTCCGCAAACAAATAATAAGTGACTTAACAATGTCAATGACATATCGGAAACAATCAAGAACTATATTGAGTTTTCAAAGTGTAAAATACAATGTTCGGTAGCAAAATGAGATAATTAATTATATTAGCAAAAAAAGTGACGATGAAGCCGATATCCTTCGAGAATATTCGCCGCCTCATGGGCAGTAGTCGGAAAAACACTGAAAAAGAATCATCTTTCAAAAGAAGCGATTCTTTTAAGCGAATATCCATTCGGAAGAATTATTTGGACAGAGGAGGAAAGAAAAAGCAGAAAAATGATCTTTCAAATGTTCAACTCTTCAAAGAAGAGAGTAAGCTGGAAGAATACCACATTACCCCTTCGGATTCGGATAAAAGAAAAAATGAAAAAGAATGCAAAGTGGAAAATATTTATATGAAAGCTCCACAAATCTATTTTAAATCTCTCAAGAACTATGACAAACTGAAAGAAGAATTTTCAGAAAGAAGTTCTGTTGCTAAGAATGGGGGTGATGGACGACATATACGTTCCCGAGAAGTTTGTACCCAAACCGATGAAGTTACGGAAACCGATAGCTCTCCAGCTAGTACATTGTTATTATGTGAAGCCGATGAGAGTCAAAAAGTGCCGTTATTAAAAATCGAAAATAATTCGCCACCTTGCACTGCGGATATACTAAAACCAAAGACAATTCGTGAATGTGAAAACATCACAGGTATTAACAAACTAAAAGAAACAACGCCATCCGATAGTAGCTTTTTAGGTAAGAAATTAAACTTTGAAAACAAAGTGACGTACAAAAGATTTTTCAATTATTCTTCAGCTAAAAAAGTACCTGAGAAAATTATTATTCATGTCCCGGCATCTGAGGATATTTCGAAATCGTATCCAACTTTGAAAAGTAGTCCTTCAGTAACTAGACGACGTGGCCTAAATGATTCTTCAATGTTAACACACGATCTTTTAAATAATGCATCAGATGAAGAAGGGAGTTCGTTTATATACCCCGAGCCTGAATCAAATATGAAACGACAAGAAAGTGATGATTCTGCAATAGAAATCTTTCCAATACGAGAATCACCTGAAATTCTTAGATTCGATCGCTCTCCTATATTTTCCGGACGAAGAAATTTTCGTTTGGCATCACCTCCTCCATCTTTAATACCAGACATACATTTTGATTCGACGCGAAATGATGAAATGCGTTCTCTGTCTATTAGTCTGGGGCGTATTTGGATGGATGCTCCATTGACAGCCTCTATAGGCCCAGACCCACACGATAGATTACTTCAAACACCTTCACCTTTAAACGGACACGTACACAACTCGTTAGACAGTGCACTGAAAGCTAACAGGGAGGATCATTCCATAAATGATATCGATAAAAAACAATGTAGTGCTTCTAATGCTTACACTCCCGCGTCAAGATCTTTACCATTGGCGAAGAGTGGGAGTGTTGCAATAGGAAAAAAACCTTTCTGTGGATCCCCTGATATATTCTCTAGTAAAGATTCGGGACTTTCATTCACTCCGATTACACATAAATTACCAGATATGCTTGCTGACAGTCGTAATAAACCTTCGGGCGGCGGATTTTTTAGAAAAAAAAAAAAACCAAAGCCCGTATCCTCAGCAGGAAAAGACGGATATTTTGAAAGAGTTACCATAGCTACTGAAAAAGAAGTGAGCTGTACTAGAAGAGTTAGTGGTCGCAGTAAAAAGAGTAATAGAAGTTCAATAAAATCCAAGAGGCGACAGAAGAAAGGGACGCTGAAAAGTGACATATATACAGTTGTCGTGCGCCGACCACCTAGATTATCGAAGATAGACCCTGTTATATTTGTCCCTCCGGAGAAAAGAAATTCGTCCGTTCGTCGGGAAATTTCCCTTAAATATAAAACAGAAGAAATCCGAAGATATAATAGTATGTCAGATCGTAATATTGTACCTTTAGCTGAATCTGAAGATTTTGATTCAGAAGATGGTTTATACGAGTGTATTTCTACAAACGTCATCAAACAATCGGAACGAACAAAAGAACTTAGAGATAATTCCATAAATATCAAAAAATACGGTTCTATTAGTGGTGAATCGTCGCTTAGATCCGCATCTCCAAATGGATGCCGTTCGATTTTAGATGATGTTTGCAGTATTTATATCGACGTGTCCTGTTCATCAGCATCCGGTAGCCTTTATGGAAGAAATAACGGAAGTCAAAATTTACGATCAGTTTACTTCTTAAAGAACTCTGATTTTTTTGAAGTAGAAGTACTGGCGGAGTATAACTCTAACTGTAGCGAAAGTGGAGATGCTGAGAAGCAACCGTACGTGCCCCAAGGTGTATCTCCTGTACCAGGAAGACGTCCAGCAAGGCGCAAGCCGAGGCCCGTTTCTTACCGTGCTAAGGCCAGCTTGACTCGGGCACCCTCTAAATGTGGTAAGTTTTGTTTTCTAGAAAGCGAAATCAACGATGAAGTTTAATCATAATCGTTTTTATATCATTTTAAAAAAATCAAAAACGTAAAAAAATCAATATAACTTTATAAATTATCATCGTTAGTATTCATTATATTTGCTTGCGACACTTTGCGATTGACTTATTTTAGTTAATAACTTCGAATGATTATCTTCTGTAGTAAAGATAAAAAATAGACTATGTTAATATGTGACTGCACTGTGTATTGTATAACGTTATAATATAAGGCAAAACAAAAAAAACGAGAATTTTTAATGACAAAATTACTTCTCCACTGGACTCACAACAATGCCGGTGAAGTAATTGACAGCGTCAACATTAAAGATTCATTCGTTAAATTGATTCAATTTTAAGGTAATCATGACGTTGGCTTAGATAAATATGTACATAAAAAAATAAAATAAACGTTGCTTTGTTATCTACCAGATTACATCACGTAATCGACTTGTTGGCCAGCCTTGTTATATATGTACATATTTGAATGTAATATGATTTTTTCCATACCTAGTTAATTTATATAATATATAAAAATTGCATACATATTAATTTCGTCATTTCAGAAGTATTACAGCATGCTACTTAAATCTCATACTAATACTTCATAAATTTTCATGTGGAATGTATAGTATTCAAATAACTTATGTATTATATTTATGATATATTATTTTTGTAATTTCTACTATTATCCGTTGTAATATATTGTTTCTTGTGTCGTTATATACCCTTCGGCGATATCATTGATCCGCTCATAGTCCTATATTTCCTCGCATTGATTTTAATTAAACACCTGTGCCTATTTTGGCTGATTTATTTATTTCCTACAAGCAAGCCTTATCAATTCGTATTGTTCACAACATATAGCGCAAAGTTATATGATATTGCAAGAGTAAACACAATTTTAGTTTAGTTTTTACAATTATTACGAATAAACTACTTTTATATATTTAGAGAAAATTGTAAGAATTATAAAGATTGTTGTAAAAAAAATATTTGAAACTATTCTTTTCGTGCTTTCTTAGTTGTCATGAAAATTTATTTATTTTTGCTATAAAACTTGTCACTTTTTTTAACACACTGAAATACTTCCCCCTTAAAATTAAATTTGAATATACCTATTGCACCCGCAGTGCATATTTCAGTTATTTTATTAAGTATAACATTCAAGTTATGGATTAAACTTTCTTTGAGACTTAATATTTATATTTTTTTACAGGTGATATAACACAAAAGGGATATGAAAAGAAGCGAACCCGTCTAATTGGACCATACATCCCCAAACAGGCATATCCAGGTAACATTCGAAAAATATTCACAAAGTCACTTTACCGATAAATATCATATACTGTGTTTTATTGCTGTTTTATGTTATACGTTGTACAGATTCGTTGCAAATAATTGATCATTTTGACAATATGTGTAAGACCATTTAAGCTCAAGAATTCCATACACTCAATAAATAGACTATCGGGTCTATAAGTTTTAAATTCGAATAATAAAAGTTTTTTAATAGTATTTCAATTTAATATGTTTGATCGAGTTTTTCTTTGTATGGAATACCGCAATCATGTATTGAAAAAAATCAATTAAATATTTCTTATGTTTGATGGACGAAAGCAAGCTTTTACAAAATACTGGAATCAATTAAATTTTAATTGTATCGAATATTGTATTTTTATTATTGATATTTTTGTAAAACCTATGCTGTATTAAAGATAAATTTCTTTATATTTTCTTCAATATTCGAAATGTTTTGCTTTTTTTGGGCTTTAGGATATAATTACTCATCACGAGAAAGTGTGTATGTTGAGATAAGGAATATACTCGTTTAGTTTCAACGTATAAACGGTTTGGTTCCGCGGGGGTATTGTAGTGGTAGCCGGCGGCGGGGAAAGCGGTAGCGGCGGTGGAGGCGGCAGCGGGGGCGGCTCGGGCGGCAACTGTGGCGGAGGGCGCGTGCAGCCGCGGGCGAGGCGTGCCCAAAGGAGGGTCACTCACAATGAAAAGAGATATCACTCAGGTGCAACATCGAATCTCTGCCCGGCCTGTCTTCTGATTTCTTTTTTTGCATAGTCGTTTGTTTTAAAACTCACTAATCCGCCCTTATAGTATCACCTTTAAAATTCCTTCTCTTCGTTGTCCAATTACACAACAAACATTGACAATACTCAACCATTCATTTTTCGACCATATCATATAACTTAGATATGAAACAAAACAACATACTCCACTATAACACAATCAAGACAACAGTTGTTGCCCCATTCCATCTGTATATCTTACCACACTCAACTTAACAAGTTAGATAAACAATAAATAATCAATCATGACATATATTATATTTTAGATAATCGGCACACTACAAAATCTACAAATCATTAAATAATATGTCAAAGAAATTGTATGCTTGAATGTCATAAATCTTCTTATTGTACAGCAACTGAAATTGCATGCCGAATTCAGATATTTTATTAACCACAGGAAGTTTTCTGAATATCCTCAAGATATGTATTTCAATTTCGAATTGCCGTATGACGACATAAAAACCCTATGTAACACCGTGAAGCTTTTTATTCCATATTGATTATTTTAAATATATTATGTGTTCAGCATTTATTAAAATTACTTAATTTTATTTTTCATTTACGATTGAAAAATATAACTATAACATAGTTATTACATATCATTAAACAAAAATACACTTTTAGTTGAATAGTGCAAAACGCGCAAATCATCCATAATAATGTTTCTTCAAAGAATCAAAAACAATATTTGAATCAACTTATTGTACACTGATAGATAATACGCAACAATTATAAATATACGCAATACAAAAGAAATACCCCTTTACTCGATCCATGCGAATGGGCTACTTCCACGACCATCCCTTACGATACCTTAAACGATTATGGAGTTTTGAAGATTTCTTTGTATCCCCAACTAGTTGAGATGCACTTATAATCATGTTAATTTAATCCAGATATGATGTCTTCTTCCCTAGTATGTAGCACCTCAAGTTTTGTTCCAGTAGGCGTGCAATGGTTGGTGGCAGACCGCTCGCTGATTCATGCACATCACGCTTGGCTTTCCGCATATTATATCGGTGTTTAGTTGTGATATGTCTTTTGTCTATGTATATATTTTTATGTTTATTTGTGTAATAGTAGTTATGTTTGTAATTTTAAGTTCAACGATGCCTGCCATTTTGAAAAGACAATCTAATAATATTTTTTTAATGCTTACGCTGTATCCCGCTATTATCAAAAATGCACTCGGCGAATCGATTCTCGTCAATACGCTGCTGCAATAATTATCTTAATTTAAAAAATATACTGCAAATGCGTTCGATTAATTTTACTAGAAAGCGCTTGATAATCATCTTTAGAAAATTCATTATGTTCAAAATTAAGTCATCCATTTATTTTTATAATTTAAATTACTAATTTGCTTAAATGCTTTCAATGCACATAATATATATATAATAAGACTACTGCATTTTATTTTACATTAATTAAATCTTAATATAAAATGATGTCGCTTTAGTCGAAAAGTTTCCCCTTTTAATGTGTATTCAATTGAAAATATTGACGTATTTTTATATGGTCATATTTTTTTTCTATTTTAGGGCTATGTTAGATAAACAATTTTTGTGCTACCGTTTGTTTTTTGTGAAAATACGTCAAAGATTTTTCTGCCGTGGGAATGACCTCATTTCACCATCACTCGACATATTTCAGTAGACGGTTGTATATAAATAACGATCATGGAAGGATGTTGAGAGTTTACCACGCATCTTTTTTTGTTGATGGAAAGACTACTGTTTTTAAAATGCGACATTTTTTTTAATTATTCAATAAAATAAATAGACGTCGAATTTGTAAATAAAATTATTTTTGCACTGTCAAATCAATAAGATATTTGAGATTATTATCATTACCTCGGAAGGAAGAGATCTTTGTATTTACATTTGTATGACTTTCACATTACAGTTTACTTTAAATTAACTTTGACAAATGGAAACCATAATTAACCAACTATCGAGTCTCAGTTATTCCATCAATTCTTTTATTCTTTAAGTATACGATATTTTTCCGATTGCGGCTCGACATATTGAATGATTATTGTGGATTACACGTAGTGCTTTGATTAAAAAAATACTTTTTATTTATTATGCAGAGAAACATAGTGTGTGGGCTGATTTCAATTACATTATAATATAAACACTACAAAATTTTCTAAAGTCTTATAAAACGGCAGACGTTGTGAACATAATTAGCTTTTAAAAACTCTGTAAACATCTCAATCTGTACATCCAGTGACACTGACACCTTCTACTTATAACGAATGATTGAATGTATTGTTTTATTGAACATTATTGCAACATCAGTTAACCATTTTACTTTCTTGAAAGTGGATATATTTTTGTAAAATATAAGATATTGCAATATTATTGAATATATAATCTAATATTGAGTCTTGTCACACTACCATGAGTTGCAAAAACCGAACAAATATTGGAATTTCATTATTTTTTGCAAGCTTTTCATTCACAGAGAAATGCACGTTATTATGAAACATCTCAGAAATAGCAACGTATAGTATTTTATTTTAAAACAACGTAATGGTTTTGTCCGTATCTGCAATACAATTATAATATTATATACGACATTTGAGTAAACTGCAAGGGCTCATCTTTCTGGTCTTTATAAAAATGCCGTTCAAATTAACATAAACATAAGGTCCACGAGTTACTTTTTCATGTTTCGATGTCTTATACTGACGACAGTGAATAGTGGAAATCAAAATAATTACTTTTTTGGGTAGTAAAAACGTGTGCGCTTTTCAAACGAATGATATCATCGACATTTGCCCTATTCGACTTTGATGTGACGTTATTTTGACGTGAACTTTGGCGTTCTTGTCAAATTGGATATTGTACACATTACATATGCACAGAAATTGAACAATTGGACTACTTGAATGGTTAAACTATCCAAAAAAATGATTTATATGGTTAGTTAAATGCAACCCTCGTAAATTTTGATTTAGTTTTGCAAAAGTTATTTTGTATTTATATGAAAACAATTGTTTTTTATCCACTTACAAAACCAACATATTGTATTGGTATACTATATTATATTCATAATTATAGTCCTGATAATGGTTCAACTAATTAATATTTGGAATTATTGTATACTATAATTATTCGGCTCTTGTTAAATGGAGTTCTAGCAGGTATTTCAAATGATAAGTTTTAAATGAAGATTTCAGTGTCACTGTGAAAAGACTGAGGGGTGTGTAGTGGCGTATGTTGTGCCATGATGAAAATAATCTCTGCAACTCGCTGTCGCACACTTGGTGTCGTGGTCAATCGTTATATCTATCATTGGTATGTGTTTGTTTTGTCTTTTTGCACGGGGTTGGCGTAGGTTCGACGCGCAATGTGGGGGCCTCGTCGGGCGGGGGAGGTAGTGGGTCCGCACAACGCTACCGCGGGAATAGGCGACTTACCCGAAACGAGAGCAGATACCATTCTGGTAAGTCCAACATGCATCGCCGCAATTAAGTCATCGACCATTGTATTGCTGCTATAAATCGTCAAACGCCATTCATTATTCAACATCCTCGCGTGATATGACGAAACAGTCTTTCTTACGAAATCCGCTTCCTGCACAGAATTAGATGATACAGATCATAAGTATTTAAAATTAAAACATATTTAAGACTCACGTTTAAGTTATGTTCAGATGATCAGTAATTCAATCGCCGTACGCAATAGGAACTTATTAGAACAGAAAGTCGAGCAAAGTGTAAATTGATCTATCAATTTATAATATGATCGATTCTAAAAAAAATGAAGCACGTCTACCAAGACCAATTTAGTTGATTAAAAGTCTGGTGTCTCCCTAAGGCGCAAAGTTTTTGTCAACGCCTTTTAATATACTGTGATAGTCACGATAAAAGATATCATGAATGAGTCGTAACTGTTATTTTCATTTTGACAGTCCAACTTTCGATTCTCACCGAATGCTTCCGTCACATTTTGATACATTAGGAAACAGTTCCTCGATAATTTTTGTAGATATAAGTGGTAGTCCGTTGCGTAACTTTATCACCAATTGGGTCGATTTTGCCAACTGTTCCTGCGGACATTTCACGCCAAATGTTTTTTTTTATTATTTTACATATTATATTTAATTATGTTGCTTCATTCGAATAAAATATTATTAAATTTTATGCAAACCAAAAGTAACTATGACCGTTAAGTCGAAAATAGAATATTTTTTAAATGCCATTTTTAAGTAATAACTATTTGCGTTCACCACTCGTAATAAAATAATTCATTTCGTATATCTGAAGTGATTGAATGTGTCAGTTTGTAACTTTCTCTTTTTTGACAACATCTTTTGAATTAAGTTATTCCTATTAATCCCATATATAGTATACCATATATTCTACCAATTTAATCATTTTAGCGATATTTTTTTTAAAAAAACCAATTAAAGTTTCGTGAATAATATTTACATATTTATTTAAATATGCAAATTGAAAGTAATTTTGTTTGAAGATGTTTTGACAGTCATGAGAGTCTCGGCGATAGTAACGTATTTTCCACAAAGTTTTAATACTGTTTCGTATCATACTATATGCTATTACAGGTAATGCACACTCTAGAACAGTGTTTCTTAATCTGGGTCAATATGCCTTTCTGAAGGCCACAGAGCCTTTTAAGAGTGGCACAGATCCAAAATCAAAATTTGCGGAGGTATAACAAATTCAGAAGAGAGCCCGGGACAAAGAAAGCTTGCTACAAATTATTGCGTCTTCCGTTTCAACCGACAAACCAGTACACTTTCTGAGGACGTATTGAAATAAGCAATGGCTTTTACTAAATTTGGTTATATTGACATAAGTGTTGACATAGGATTTCTCTCCGAACCTTTCCCAAATTCGCGAGTGGTATTATTTTGATATAAGTCAAGACTCCTTGGTAGCGTCTTTCGTGAAGTGACATTATTGTTGTTATATATATTTTTATTTTAAAAGTGACCACAGCAATATTTCAAATGCCACTCGAATAAACTTTAAGTTGCTTCGCTTACAAGAGCATTGGTAACTCTCGCGAAGGGTGGTATAATTTTATTTCTACATGCTTTCTCTTTCGCGGTCGATGCTTTGTGAAATGATGAATCTGCATTCGCGTGTATAAGGCGCATTAAAATGAGCTGTCTAGAAAATCAATAAAGGTATTTTCACGACGATACAAATACGGGTGCGGTCAAGAATAGTAATGATGACTATAATAAATAAGAAATAATTTCTTATATCGAAACAAAATAATTTTGCGTTTATAACTGATCATGATTAATCAATAAATCATCAAATTCGATTGCAGTACTTTCCAAACGTATACATATATTTTTCATTAAGTTTGGTTTCTATACTTATGATATTGTCGAAATTCACTCAATTGAGTGTTTCAGATTGTTCTAAAAAACGTACAAGAAATTTTCCTCTTGAAGGCATTGAGTTTCTATAGGAAATTGCATGTACTCTAAAACTCTTGAATTTGGGATACGTTTGTGATTTGTTACAATACTCGGCACTGTAATGTCTACGTTTTTACGAAGTACTCTTGAATTTTTTCTTGGTATGTGGTGGGGAAATCGGGACCGGGCACAATTTTTTCTTCGAACTTCATTGTTTCCCTTACATACATATACCTATATGCTATTTGATTATATTATGTTAACAACAATTGCTCCTCGTAAAGGTGAAACATAGAACTGTTACCTTCAAATGAAATTTAATTGATAATTTTATATTATATACATATTTCTCGATGTCAAATATCTTTGCAATAAATTATGGATTAATTCAATTTAAAGACTCTGAGAAATCTAAAATTTGAAACTAAAAATCTTAATAAAATAAGTATATTATGTAAATTACACATTCAAAATAAATTTTTTTAGTACTAAGAATGACGTTGGTTTTAAATATTGAATATTTGAATGCTGTTGAGATTTAAAAGTAAATCATTGTTCATATTGGTTGATAGGACATCATGTGCTTTATCCATTAGAAATTATCAATATTTGATATATTAAAGACATTTAATATATTATTATATTATGTCTATTCATTATTATGTTTAACTCGTCCAATTCCTATCAGCCCTTGGTCATGCTGTTTCACGGCTATACTTGCTATTAGTATCATTTGTATCAAATATGATAATAAACATGTAGCAGTAGTAGGTGTATCACCTCAATACTATTGGCAAGAGGGACAGCTTCAGCGGTCACCAGTCCACGTCATATCCATATCATAGTAGTTTCGCTTATCGGACGTGACCGCTTTATTCAGAATAATTAATCAGTCGAATTTCCCATTTAAACTTATTTGGTTGTTATCGTCAACAAGACTAAGTATCCTATAATATATTTTTGTTTAACAACATTAGTTGTATTAATCACAATACGTTTCGAGATATTCCATATACAATGTGAAGATATCTTTATATTTGAATTGTTTAATCCTAAACAACGACTAGAAATTTGGCACAATATTAGTGAATAAATTGTAACTATAATTCAACAGATTTTTGTAACTATTATAAAATTGAATCCTGCCATATCAATTAACGGCTCTAATATTATCTTGAAAACGTGTACCTACAAATATGGGAATTTAAGCGACCCACCTAGTTGCGTATGGCATACAACAGCTCCAAAAATAATTGCTACATAAAGTTTTATGTAATATGTGTGTTTATTATCAATTCTTGGTGTAACGCTTAATAACATTTATTTACCATGTCCGCTCCGAAAGTGGAGCATATGTATCTCCGCAATGTGAAAACATGTGTTGACAGATTTTTTCAGACAATCCAGCAGGTGTAGGAATCGAACTCGCAATTTCCCGGTCCGAAGCGCGCATGTTAATCGCCGTGCTACCAAAAAGACTAATAATTATGATGCCACCAGAGAATAATAATAACGTAACCGTTGTAATTTAGTTGGTGGAATTAGATTTTAAATTCATTATATAGCTGGATTATAGACCAATAATCATACTTTACTGTTATTATTGACTATTTACTTTATAATGAATGCTTAATTCTTGCAATTTCTGGTAAAAATAACTGCTCACAAAAATGTGGTATGAAAAGTATTACAATTCTTTTTTTTACCGTGTCTGCAGCGAATCTGGAGCATATGGATCTCCTTAATGTTTCGTATTATTTTGACAATTGTTTTTCTTGAACATAGAAACACACTGTAAAAATCGTTCTATCACTGGAGTTGAGTGTTATTTCAATATGTCGCAGGATCAATTAATGAATTTGGGCTCATTTTGTTTATACAAATAATAACAATAAATAACTATCGTCATAACGGTAACTAAATTAAAATAAAACTACAGGATACGTATTTTTCACAGGAGGTGAGTGATTTTTAATTTTCAACTGCTTATAATAATACTTTAATGTTTTCGCATGCTTCCGTTCACTTCATATATTTATTATTGTACCTTTCGAAAATAATTGCATGACATATTTTAATGATGTACGTATATATTTAGCAATTGTTATGTAAATGAGATTTTGTCATTTCTTTTACTAATAATATATTTTATCATATATAATATTAAACGCATTTTTTTATTTTTCAAACCATATCCCTTTCTACTGTAGGGCATAGGGATCGTCACTGCGTAAAAAAATACCATGACATATTATTTTTCATGAGGATTGGTTGTAAGTCAATCACTCTCAGGCATCCATGTCTTGTATGGAAATTAAATTTACTCTAAAAATCAATAACGAGTGTAATTTATCCAATCGGCATTTACTTACGAACGATCATTATTTCTCTACTGCGATGACATCAGTCCATATTTTTTGTCACGAATAGTAACGGCGAATCGCAAATTACTATCTTCTGCTGTAATGAAAATCACTTGTAAAATCTATTGAGAAATTTTTTCTTGAACAATATTAACCTGAAATATTGTATAGCCAAAAATAATTCAATGATGAAAGTTAAGTTACAATTTTCTGGATTTGCAGTTATATAATAATTAGGTAAATTGTAGTTTACGGGATAGTGAAGATACCTTACTAGTAATGCTTAACTTAAGTGCCAAATATTAATAATATTATAATTATGGTTATCACCGAAGTGTTGGCAACCCTAGTTTTACCCACCCTTGAATCTTACTATAGTGTTATCTTCGACATTTTTTTTTGATCGGCAGTCACGTCAACAGTATCGTCACTCTTTTGATTAACATATATAATAAATGAAAATATTTTTGTGATTTCACAATTATGCGTTGTGAAATATTTCCGTTCTCTTCTTCATGGTAGAAGTCAGACAAGAAGCAGTTCAACAGGCCTTGGCTGCCATGCAGAGTCGCCCAAAACCTTCTTTACCGATGCCTTCTAAGAGGACTTCAGTAATGGCTGATAGTCCCGACAGAGATCGACATGACACGGGTAAATATAACTTATTTCAAATGAATATTATTTCTACGTCTTTTATATTATGTATCAGATGTCTTTGAAAATCCATTGAAATTTGGTGATTTATATAATTTATATCTGCTGTAACTAATGTGCTGGTCTATGCTATGATAGGAAGTGTTGGTATTAATTATCAGTGAGACTTCAATTTTAGAAGTATATGATCCCCGAATCAAAGTGAAAAAATAATGAATTAACTATTTACACATTACCAAATTATTGAAAATGATGTTAATATTTTTTAGGTAAGAGTAATTTAATTAATGATTATTATATGTAATAGGAACACATCATGGGAAAAAAATTAAAAGGCAAGATGGAGATTATACACATAAACTGTAATTAAATGAAAACCATTTTACTTTAAATTTCAGCATCTAGTTCAGATGATGACAGTGTTGCAAATGAAATAGCTGGTAGCATTGGATCACACCAGGCTCCATCACAGAGGGCCCCTGCATTACCACCACCGTGTGCTGCACCTTCGATAGCCACACCTTCTGCCCACAGTGATTCTTCTGCTGGAGGGTCTCCACCACCTCCCCCTCCGCCACCTGCCTCACAGGGTCCCTTAAGGGCTCCTAGACGACCGCCTCCTCCACGAGGAAAACACCGAGACACCACTGATACAGCTGATGTCATGAGTAACTTGAGACCTTGTAAGTAACTAAAAATCTTCTATTGATATGTTCATGTGTTATTACTAATTATCTTTTTAAAAATATCTTTAGTTTTAACAGTTTGTAAGTAAAATTATGTTGCATTTCAGGGGGTCAAGGACCAGATGTAACCCACACGCATACACACACTGATAGAGTGAACCGATGTGGACGACCAGGTTCCGATGATAATGGTACTGCTAGATGGAAAGTGTCAGCTAAAATACAACAATTATTAAATACCCTTAAAAGACCCAAACGAAGGCCTTTACCAGAATTTTATGAAGATGATGACATCGAATTGGAAATTGCAGCAAATCCTAAAGATCCAAATGCTCCCAAACCCGAAGGAGGAGTGATGACTCCAGCTATTGGTGAACAGCTTGTTGTGCCTTCTGGGCTTCCAAGAAATTTGGAAGCAGCCATTCAAAGATATGGATCTGCCTCATTCAAAGCATCTGTTGCCACTGTACTTGATCCAAATGGAAAAATGAGCAATTCATTAACTTATGGTAATTACTGATATCACATAAATCATAAAGAGTAATTAATTAAAACACAAATTTTTCTTATCCACAATAACCTTCGTGTTATATTAGTTTTCAGATTATTTGCTCATGGTCCTAATAGTTTGATATTTGTTGTTGTACTATAAAACAATTATAGGATTAATTTTATAGGTAAGCTCTTGAGTCGATCTCAAAAAATTTCATATGCCCTGTTGAACAAAACATTCTGGAAGGGAACAGAGACTGCATTAAAACCTGGTGAACGCATTGCACTGGTTTATCCAAATAATGACCCAATCAACTTCATGTGCGCTTGGTATGGCTGTCTCCAAGCGGGAATCGTTCCTGTGGCAGTAGAAGTCCCTCTAACTCGCCGTGACGCTGGTTCCCAACAGATTGGGTTTCTTCTTGGCTCAACTGGCATCCATGTTGCACTTACATCTGATGCATGCTATAAAGGTAAATTGTTGATTTTTAATCATGTGCATTCTAAATGTGAGAACCTCTAATGTGAATTCCCAATTATTATGATTAGATATGTCCTATGATTATTGCTCATGAGTGAAATATCCGGTCTGTTGCCATTTCTAGATTTAATCCATCACCAACTGTGAAATTCTTAATACATTGTGTTATTACTGTTTAGGTCTGCCAAAGTCGACTACTGGTGAAGTAGTCGGTTTTAAGGGATGGCCACGCTTGCAATGGACAGTCACAGAGCATCTGCCACGAGCTCCGCGTGACTGGCTCCCCCCGGCCATGCTATCCGATGACACCCCCGCCTATATCGAGTATACATCTGACGGCGACGGCTCCGTTATGGGAGTCACTGTCTCCCGGGCAGCCATGTTGGCTCACTGTCGTGCCCTCACCGCTGCTTGTAATTATACAGAAGGAGAGAATATGGTGTGCGTTTTAGACTTCAAGAGGGAGGTCGGTCTCTGGCATGGCGTACTCACTAGCGTACTGAATGGAATGCATGTCATCTTCATTCCGTATGCACTCATGAAAGTCAACCCAGCATCGTGGATGCACATGATAACTAAATATAGGTCAGTTTATTTTTTTTGCCTACCATGTCCTCTCAAAAGTGTGGTATGTAGATCTACACAGCGTGGAGATGTCCGCTCTAAAAGTGGAGTATATAGATATCTGTAATGTGAAGACATGCCTTGATAGATTATTTTACATGAGAATTGCTTGTCAGACAACTGCTCAAGCCAAAGGGCATCCAGTTCCTGCATCTGCCTGCATTCCCCAATTGTGAGGCATGGACATTAACTTCTATGCTACCAGGAAGATAATAATTGTTATTAATATATTATTAATAAAAGTATTATTTTTAATTTTAACGTTACTTAAAAACCAAAAAATATAATGAAAACAAATTTGAAATTGTGAGAATAACATAATGTGTTTAAATTCGCAGAGCAAGTATCGCTGTAGTAAAGTCACGAGACCTTCATTGGGGACTTTTGGCAACCAAAGATCACAAAGACATATCCCTTCAATCTCTGAGACTGCTTCTTGTGGCCGATGGTGCTAATCCTTGGTCACTTTCTTCGTGTGACCAATTCCTTTCAGTATTTTCGGCAAAAGGTATGTAAGATTAAACTCTTCTATTCTGGCATGAATTGATAAAAAGTTGATCCAGAGACATTTCGGCACTGAAATCAACTATAATTTTTTGCAGGTTTGCGAGCAGAATCTGTTTGTCCATGTGCTTGTGGAAGCGAGGCACTGACAGTTTCTGTCAGGCGTGCTGGCCGAGCTGGTGGTTCCACAGGTCGAGGAGTTCTATCAATGGCAGGACTATCTCACGGAGTTGTGCGAGTCGATCAAGAAAACTCACTTACTTCACTGACGCTGCAGGATTGTGGTCAAGTCATGCCCGGATGTGAGTATTTCATGTTTATTATAAAAAAAAGAAAAACTCATTTTATTTCAGTTCACAAAAGTATTCCGTTCTAAAATCATTTAATTTAATTATTTTGCATATTCTATCTATATGTAAATAAATTTACAATGATGTATATTATTTATTATATGGTGTATTTCCATTAAAAAGTTAATTTTTTAGTAAATAAATAGTAAATTAATAATAATCATTTTACAATTTACTTAAATATTATTTTGAAATGTTTTGTTATTGTCACAGCCGCCATTGCTGTAGTTAGAATGGATGGACCTTCCTATTTGTGCAAGACAGATGAAGTTGGAGAAATCTGTGTTATGTCTGGAGGCACAGGAAATGGATATTGGGGTCTACAAGGTCTCACTACTAGTGTATTTGGACTGCGACCCCTTGCAGCAGATGGCAATCCAATTGGAGATCAGACATATACCAGAACCGGCCTTTTAGGATTCTTGGGTCCTGGAGGTCAGATTTATATTATTGTAAAATCTAAAATATTTGACTAAATTTCTCATACAAAATTCCACTTTTGTATTTATTCTAGTACATCAATGGAAATATACAAAATTACTCAAGTATCATAAATATAATAATTATATTATATTAATGTGACACTTTTATCAAGTTGCACTTTACATATTCACTATTTATAAACTATATTTGCGCCCTCAGTTGGAGATAAGTGAATTTCGTCAGTTTGACACTAGTGTATTAGTAGTATATTTGATCTTAGTGTATTAATTTGGCATATCTAATTTGGTGCATTATAAAATTTTATCATATCAAATTTTCCTTCTCACATACATATGGTCCTTGAGTTATGTGATTAATTCATTCTAAAGGTTTTCAAGTTAGTCAAAAAATCACATAAATCAAAGAAACTTATCTAACCCAAATCTCTCTGGCATTTCCTGCGAAGAAATTTTCCAAAATGAATCGAATGAATTTTTTATTGCATTTTAATAATATATGTGTAATAAGAAAACATGGACTTTTTCTTTTTTTATCTAAGAGAGCGAACGTAATGCCAAGTGCCCGTTCATATGGGTATGAGTGAGTGCGTATGGATGTGTTCAATTCACTCGTACTGATACGAAAGGGAGCATAAAGTGGTTAACGCTATTCTTTTTGTAATAATTAATGTAAAAGAATATGCATAACTCGAGGACTACTTGTATTGAAGTAAAAGTAAAGTGTAATATTAAAGTTTTTGGAGATTGTAGGTATGAGTTCCACCACTTGTGCTTTTTAGAATAAATATTTACTTTCACTATAAGTACTCAAGATTTTTTCAGGCTTGGTATTCATCTGTGGATCTCGTGATGGCCTCATGACAGTGACAGGCCGCAAACACAATATGGATGACATCATCGCAACTGTGCTGGCAGTAGAACCAATGAAGTTCATTTATCGTGGACGAATTGCAGTGTTCAGCATTCGAGTTCTACGTGATGACCGTATCTGTGTGATTGCAGAACAGCGGCCCGATTGCAGTGAGGAAGAGGTGAAATGGACTTTTTTTCAAACAAACAATATATTATCTTGTTATCAATGGCAAAATTCCCTACAATTGAAACCACACCAACAAAAATATTTCATCAGTCATCTCTTTTCATGTCTGATTTGTAAATAAGTCTATAAATATGTTCATTTTACTAAATCCTCCATAAAATTTATTTCAATAAAATCACTAACATTACTTACACAGTAAAGTGAAAAAACAGTAAAGCACAATACCCTTGACAGAGTGTATGAAATCAAGAAACAAGCAGTTATAAATATCTTCCCTTTGTGTTTCATTTCGCTGTGTGTATGTTGTAGGATTGAATCAGTATACAATGCATATTACTGTAATTCGCGATATTGATCATGTATCCATCACAACAATTATTAGTATTAATATCACCACACCAGTTTTCAATATTTGTGTCCCTTTTGCCATTAATGCGATACATTATTGTGTACTAGATTTTTATAGATGTTTAATGGAACTAAGTCCACCTAAGTTATATCGCTTGGTCTTATATCAAAAAATATATTACTGTAAGACTTTGGACTGTACCATAATATAATTAATTATGTATATCAAATTTGCGCTTTGCACGAGCAAAAAATTACACGAAAATTATAATGATATTTATGTTAATAATTGTTTATGCTTTATTTTTATTACATAAAATAATATGCTTTGAATATCTAGCTTGCGACTGTTTTTATATGTTTGAAGTATTTGCATAAAATTACGGGTGTTTTGCTTTAATGCGAATAGTTAAATTTTTAAGTTAAGTTTTTGTTAACAATTTTGGTATCTTTGAACATCCTTCCAGCAAATTTTAAGTCAACGAAAATCAAAATATTTAGGAGAGTTATAATACAGTAAAACCTTGATATAACGGACTGATGTGGGTGAGGGGGTGTCCGTTGTATGAAAATATGATTTTCTGAATGAATTTTAACTAACACAGAAGAATCCAATACTTGGGCATTTATTTCAAAGTTAAAGTTAAAGTCGGTTCAATTTATGACTATGATTTTTCAAGTTGACATTTCATCATATTTATGGCTGGACCAAAGCAGATTTTAAATGTAGGCATTGCCTAGCGAGACAAAGTTATGATCCACAAATACATTTATTTTCAAATAACCAGTATGTCTAGATTCTAGACTATTTTTTGATATTATTTATGGGTGTAAAATTCTTCATTCGTTTTAGTTTGTCATAGATGACTTCAACACGAATATGAATGATTCGCTTTTGGTTCTTGCAAAATACTAACTCAGAAAAAATGATTGTTCCTTTATTTTTATACACGTACTATTTATTTGCTACCCCAGATTTTTTGTCTGACTATTTTCTCAATAAATAAAAAGATGATTTAAAAATGAATTTTAATTCTTAACTTAACGTTTATCATGCACAGAACATTGTTTAAACATGTTTTTAATAATTTTCACATTTGACTGAAAATTTTGTCCATTATATCAAGGTTCTATACTATATTACAAACAAAAAACTAAATTTTGATACCTGACTTTTAAAATCAATTTTATATAGCATATGCGTATTTATTAATTACTATTGCTTATATACGGTCAAAACTGTGTTGTTAATACACGATTATGAAAATGATTAAATTATTTATTCCCGAGGTGAATATCTTGTTTTCATGGGTAATATTGTTTATACTGCATGTTTATCCTCTTACTCCAGTCATTCCAATGGATGTCACGGGTGCTACAGGCTGTGGACTCCATTCATCAAGTGGGAATCTATTGCTTGGCTTTAGTTCAACCCAACTATCTGCCGAAGACACCATTGGGAGGCATACATCTATCCGAGTGCAAGCGACGATTTTTAGAAGGGACACTCCATCCGGCTAATGTTTTGCTCTGTCCTCACACATGTGTTACCAACCTTCCCAAGCCAAGAGAAATACATTCAGGTTAGTCCCACACTCATAAGTTCAGTTGAATTAAATCATAGTATAGATATGTAAATGTAAAAGAAGTGTTTTAAACTCCTTGTGAAATAAAGATGTATCCAAGCTTTCTTGATTTATCAAAAATTTTGAAAAAATGTATGGCATTCAATTGGCCCTGATAAAAGAATGTATGGGAAATTCATTTTTATACACAATATAAAAACGTGTATTCAGCGCAGAGAGAAATAAATAATTATATTTAAAATATAGCATTTCTCTCATTTTCCATTCTTCAAGGATAGTTCATTTTATGTTACTGGATATAATCATTTCCAAGGTTTAAGTATAAAATATATTTTCTTTAAATATAAAATTCCACCGACATTGCTCTACAACTCATACAACAAAGGTAACTGAAATAATCTAGAGATCAATTTGTGGAAAAATGTTTTTTGGTTGTCGAATTACAGGGATATAACTTTGTTTATCACAGAGATATTACAAAATTAGAAACTGAAATCATCGTCAGAAAAAGTAGATTAGTTTTCAGTTACCTCCTTTGTTAGTTGGCAATGTTTACCCGTGTGTTGTGTGGTGTGGCACCGACAACAGGCGAGTGTGTTGCAGACGTGGGGCCTGCTTCAGTCATCGTGGGAAACTTGGTGCAGGGAAACCGGTTGGCTTCAGCTCATGGACGTGACATGGGACATACAGATGACTCAGATGCTGCCAGAAAAGTGAGTCTTGATACTATCCGTATTTCACTACATAATATTGATTTTTTTTCTATCTGTCACGTTTTTAATGTTATAATAATGCTAGTGATAATATAGCATTCATTGTAGAAATTCAATTTTCTGAATTAGGCAAAAAATTAAGCTGACTTTAGTTGAGTCGAGTTGAGTTCACATGGTGAAAAATAACAGTTCATACATACATTTGTTGAACGCTAACTCACCAATTATTTATTATATGTTTAGATACTAACCTGCTAGTGTGGGTAGATCTCTGTGAAATGTAGAGCCTTTTGAGTTACCTTTCTTACAATACTATATTCATCCACATGCCCCTCATGATAATTGTAACTATTTTAATGACATCTTTTTACAATGTGTTTCAGTATCAATTTATTTCGGAAATACTTCGATGGCGAGCACAGAGTACTTCTGACCATATCATCTTTACACTGCTGAATTCTAAAGGAACTGTTGCCAAAACATTGTCATGTTCTGAACTTCACAAAAAAGCCGAACGAATTGGAAATCTTTTACTTGAAAAAGGACGTGTTAATACAGGAGAACATGTTGCACTTATATTCCCTCCTGGCCTTGAACTAATATGCGCGTTCTATGGATGTCTTTATGTTGGAGCTGTTCCTGTTACAATAAGACCACCTCATCCACAAAACCTACAAACAACTTTGCCCACTGTGAGAATGATAGTAGATGTTAGCAAGTCTGCACTAGTCCTCTCTAACCAAAATGTCATAAAACTTCTTAAATCTAAAGAAGCTAGCAATGTTGTGGATATTAAATCATGGCCAATGACTTTAGATACTGATGATATGCCCAAAAAGAAGCTCCCTATAATGTATCGAGCGCCGACTGCTGAAATGTTAGCATATTTGGATTTCAGTGTCTCAACTACGGGAATGCTGGCTGGCATTAAAATGTCTCATGCAGCTGTTACTTCTTTATGTCGATCAATGAAATTGGCTTGCGAATTGTATCCATCTCGACATATAGCACTTTGTTTGGATCCTTATTGTGGTTTAGGTTTTGCCTTATGGTGTCTAAGTAGCATTTATTCTGGTCACCACTCAATATTAATACCACCATCAGAAGTAGAAATCAATCCAGCTTTATGGTTAAGTGCCGTCTCCCAATACAGAGTCCGTGACACATTCTGCTCTTATGGTGTCATGGAATTGTGTACTAAAGGACTTGGCAGTTCCGTGGATCAATTAAAAACCAGAGGTGTTAACTTAGGCTGCGTCAGAACATGTGTTGCAGTAGCCGAAGAAAGACCTAGAATAAATCTTACTGCATCATTTTCAAAACTATTTTCTGCTTTGGGCTTAAGTCCACGGGCAGTATCTACTTCATTCGGTTGCAGAGTCAATATAGCAATCTGTCTCCAAGGTGCTTCTAGTCCTGAACCTTCCACTGTGTACGTTGACCTACGGGCTTTGAGAAATGATCGTGTATCACTAGTAGAAAGAGGAAGCCCGCATTCTTTGTGCGTTATGGAGTCTGGCAAATTGTTACCAGGGGTAAAAGTAATCATTGCCAATCCCGAGACCAAAGGACAGTGTGGTGACTCCCATTTAGGTGAAGTTTGGGTACAGTCGAGCCACAATGCCAGTGGATATTTCACCATTTACGGAGATGAAAGCGACTATGCAGATCATTTCAATGCACGACTAGTCACTGGAAGTACAGGTGAAGTTTATGCAAGAACCGGATACTTGGGCTTCTTGAGAAGGACAGAAGGAGCCCCACGTAGTACTGGGGATGAAGGCAATCGTGAAGGACGGGACAGCGATCCCGAAGGTGCATCTGATGGAGCAGATCAACAGGATGCTGTATTTGTAGTAGGCGCTCTTGATGAAACTGTAATTATGCGAGGAATGCGGTATCACCCTATAGATATTGAGAACTCAGTTATGCGCTGTCATAAGAAAATAGCTGAATGGTGAGTTATAGTTATTTCAGAACAGTAAAAACTGGGGTTTTATTAAAATTCCTATTGAAATATATTTGCTTGCTTTGTATAATTTATCTTCATAAATTCTGTTTAATATGATTTTAAGCTTATTCTATTCGGTTGATGAAATTGATTCTGATATAAAGTATGTAAAAAAATATATCAATATCACAAAATGAATTATTTTAACTAGTTTCAGATAAGAGTATTTCCATAATTAATTATCTACCATCTGTTGATCATATTAATATTTTATATTCAAATTAATATACTTACAATATTTTTGTTTCAGTGCTGTGTTTACTTGGACTAATCTTCTAGTGGTAGTAGCTGAGCTTGATGGCAGCGACAGTGAAGCCCTAAACCTGGTGCCTTTAGTCACAAATGCAGTTTTAGAAGAGCATCATCTTGTAGTGGGAGTTGTAGTGGTTGTGGATCCAGGTGTGGTCCCCATCAATTCCCGGGGTGAGAAGCAACGTATGCATTTGAGAGACGGGTTTCTCTCTGATCAAATTGATGCTATTTATATAGCATACAACATGTAAATATGGAGCCATTCTCTCACTTAGTCATATTTTCTATACTCTTCATCATATCACAATAACAATATTCTCACTATGAACAATTTCTGCTAGGACACTTACTTGATTGGCAAATATATGTTCTACTCATTTTTATGCTTATGTGACGTATTATTACCAGCAAAATAAGGTAGGAGGGCGCTTAGGCAAAATGACCTTTAGTTAAATAATTTATCGATATTAACTTGAACAAGTGCACTCTTTAATATAAGCAAATATGTTATTATTCAATATATCGCCATTTTTTTCTATAAAATAAGAATGAAATAACCATTTTAATGGTTTTTGCATCAATAATTATTATTTATATTGTAACCACATATTCTGTTTTAGTAGTTAACTAAACCACTTCGTAATTTGAATTCACTGACTTCATCTCGATTTGGGAGGAGGGCGTTAATTGTGTATATTAGAAGCTATGTATATTTTAATACAGTGACATGTCACACACAGTAATTGTAATTGAATTATATACAGAATTCATATATGTATGTGGCACGTGGGCTTATCAAGGTTGTCGCTCAAAGAGGTGGCCATGACTGACCTCATATTTGGTTCAGTAGCTCATTACATATAAGGATCCTGTATGTAGTAATATTCCACTATTCTTAAAATAAGTTAATTCATAAAATCTAAAAATGCATTGTGCGATAAAACAGAACTATGTGATCAACCTCACATATCTCACAATTAAAATTAATATTTTGGAAAAGCCAAACAATTTTTATTTAAATTTAACAAAACTTCAGGTAGTTTATGAAAATGTGTCAGTATACTCTTTCGCACAGGCTTTTAATTTTTTGTTTTTGTACAATACTGTGTGATTTTAAAAGAAGAAATATTGTAACCACTTGACCATAAACCCATAACTCATCTTGATAAAAAGATTTTATTTTTCTACTTCTATTCCATATGTAAGATTCACATGGTCTGTCAAAATGTGTTTTGTTTATTGTTAAAATGTCATTCCATTTTTATTTGATTGCTTGTATTGATATGCATCATATTTAGTTTTGATTATTGTTTTATCAGTATTTAATGCATTTAGAAATGTGATTGTTTTATCATTAAAATTAGAATAACGTATGTACATGATGACAGAATCATTTGAATAGATGTATATTAGAGACATATATTCTAATGTAATGTTTATATAACAACATGCGGATACAGTAAGAGTTAGAATTGTTTTTTGTTTTAGAAAACTGTTTCAACCTTCTGTCAGCACAGTACTACAGTTCATATTATCAGATAAGGCATTTAAATAAAGCTGTTGATGTATTAGGCTAAAGAGTTCTTATTATTTCAAACAGCATAACATTAATTTTTTAGTCAAATAAAATCATAATAAGTGTTAAAACCGTGATAATCACAAAGTGCAATCATTCATTTCGGTTCCCTCTATTTTGTCATTAGGTAAACAATTGATTTGTATTGTATTTCATTTGAACAAAACTGTCCCAAAAGTGATGATAAATTAAATTTTTAATATGATTTAAAAAAATCGTATTTGATGTCTAAAATTATTTAGTTTTAATAATAGACCATACTTGTCAGTTCAAACGAAAAATAGATCTGAGGGATAATCAATTTTTCAACCCAATTTGTGGACTAGATGTCCTGCATTTTTGGATTTTTTAAAATCTGACAGACGTGGGAATCGTACCCACATTCCCCGGATCGCGAGGCCCGCCTGCTAACTACACTACTGGGTGTAAACTAAACAAGAACAAGTGTATGTCTTAAAGAAAACCTATCATTGATTATGTAATGTTTATGGTGTTGTCATATTGTTTATTATCTGAAATATTTTGGGAAAATACCTGAAAGCTGAACAATTCAAAAAAATTAAAAAGATTAATTTTCTTCGATTCTGAAATGCATTTACTTGGTCTGGCGGTTTTTTTGTGCCTATTGAAGATATTATTTCTATTAAATCTAATGTATTATTTTCGTTAAAACTATTGATAAGATTTTTTCATAATAGTTTTAAGTATTTCGGATATAAAGTAATCTTAATGTATATTCACATTTATGAATACAGTCACAAATAATATCAAAATAATGAATTCAATACAACTGTTTTTTTACCTACATTTTATATTTATTTCGTGCCAAATGTTCTACAAATTTTCATTCGCTTTTGAGTTTGATTTCATTGGAATAAATTATGTATGTATTCATTAATTCCTCCTGCACAAGTTTTTTTTTATATTCATTTTTCTTGTATTGAAATGAAGTGTTGGAGTTTTATCTAAATTAATAGAACTCCTATATAGATCCGATAAGTATGCACAGCATTTATGCTTATTATTAACCAGTTGTATTCAGCCGGCTTGACCATCTGGGCAGCTGCGGAACACATTAAGTGACAATAATATTTAGTAAAATAATTTGTAAATATACATTCGAACTAAGATTTCTTTAAACCATCTACTAAAAATTGTATTATGATACTGAACACTCCAGCCGAACATAAAATTGTATATATTATTATTATAACTGAGGTAAGTGAGTAAAAAAAATAATTAGGGCCTATTGTATTTTTACACATATTTTTGAATGGCAATTAACTCTAAGGCCTATTTTTATGCTGAAATAATTGAGGTATTAGATTAAATACTAAATAAATGTTTGTATAGAACTGACTTATTGTATAGACTGGAACTTAGTCAGAATAATACGCTCAAACAATGTATTGCAATGCTAACCGCTAAACATATTATGTTTAATGTTGCACAATACTTAGTGCAATATTTGTATTAATTTTTTACGTACTATATAATTGTAATTCACCCTTATATTAATCATATGTTATTTTAATAAAAAAAATATAATGCCATTAATAAGCTATTTATACAAAAGGCTCTAGTCTATGCAAAATTTGACACAATTTTAATGAATGATCTAATATTTAGTGTAAATCTTAAAATGCTGGTTAAGCAACTGAAAATGTATGTTGCATATTCTATTATTTTTGTTAACTTTTAAACTAAATGCCCAATGATAAATTGGTATCTTCAAGTTTTTTTGTCCACTATCTGTTTATTCCATATAACCACCTTCTTGTTCTCATTTAAGAAAAAGAAAACAAAAAAACATTTGTTTTTTGTTTGTGTATCATTTTGGAGGAATGGTATCATATTATTTTGAGCTAACTGAGAGCAGAATGCAGCTGTTAAAAATTTGCAACATAGCCATTGATATAACAAATTTCACAATTGATTTTTGCTACTGATCTGGGCCTATTATGAGAAAAATGAAAACTGATTTTCTATTTTGGATTAGGTATTTGGATGGCTAACAATAGAATATGCCAGGGTCATTTTATAGGAATGAATATTTTTCTATGGTGTGGAGAAAAAATGGCAAAGATTAAAATTTTAGACAAAGATCATTTCCTTCAACCCTAGTAGTAGTAGGACAAGAATTATTATAAAATTTAGAAGTCTCGTGAATTTTCATTATTAAGGACGCACATTATTTATAAAATTATATTACCTTTTTTATTATAATATGGAACTATTTAGTGTTTATAAAACATATTATTCTGTATAAGTTAAGTTTACTGCAATGCGTGTATACAGATTATTTTATAAAGACTCCGCTGCAAAACCATATGTAAATATATGCATCAATATCATTTGACTGAGTCTTATTTATTATTTACATGGATAATTCAATTATTTAAAATTGTCCTTGAGAAACATGTTATTTTATTGAATACCAATAATTCCTAAAACTATTCATAATTTTAAAAACTTTCATATGAATCATTAATTGGAACTCAGGTTTTTCTTTTTGGCACCTACAAGCTGGTTGTACATGAAGGATATCTAAACGTATTCTTATATGTGTAGATACAGCCTAATAATGGCAAAAGGTAAATCCTGGGTCGCAATAATGATTTATATGGATGTCTATGAATTTCAAATAGTTTTAATTTTTTTCCATCAAGCACCATCAGTTAATAGTATTAATTATCTACATAATTATTATTTTACTAGTGAAACTTCATATGTTAATGCAAAATAAATGTACATTGATATAAAAATGGCTTTTTAATAATCCCTAACAAATCCGCATGCTCTAAGCAATTATTATACTCTATATACTCTGTTGCTATTTGGTAACACTGATTTATTTTATTTTCCATCTAAATGACTTAAAACTTGATTACTGGAACCTAATAAAATTCCGTTATTTAGTAAAAAATAGTATTGACCAGTAATCAATATTTTGAGAATGCAATCTGTTGCTTTAAAAAATAATAACCACAAAAAATTGATCAACAATCATATTGATATATAAAACTTGACATATTTCAATTAATTTTGTGGCTGTGTATCAATGTCATAGTTCCATTTAAATAAGTGTTATTTATAACAATTTTCATTCAAATATTTGTTATGATATCTAACAAACGGAAGAGAAAAGACAATTAAACCCTCTGAGACAGGAGTCGTTAACCTTTTTATGCCTACCGCCCACTTTTGTATCTTTGTTGGTAATAAAATTTTCTAACTGCCGACCAGATTTGCGGTACAATAATTTAACGCAACTCCAAAGTTCTCACAAAGCATCGGATATCCTTACAACCCACCAAGAAAGCTTGAATTGCCCACAACGGGGCGGCAGGGACACATGTTAACTACCACTGCTCTGGCCTAATGAATCTGGGAACTTATTTGGCAGTGTTCCTAAATCTTTTTTCAATGTAAATTAGATAACATGATGCAAGAAAAGTTATTTTACCACACACTATTACAGTACCTAGAGCATATATGCAAAACAAGAAAAAAAATGCATTTCAAAACACTTAGTTTATTTGTTACAAGCACAGAATATGTATACAAAAATCATTCAGTACATATATGACAAAATAAAGAACGAATGCAAAACGCTACACATTTGATATTCAAGAATTATTGTAAAAAATTATGCAATTTGCGAATAATTGTAAATAGAAGGGCATACATATTATTTTGATTATGCGATGACATTTATGATAAATTATTGTTTTGTTACTATCACAATCCAATTGGTAGCACGAAATAAAAAAACAATATTGATTTTCTATTTAGCAGGAAGATGTGATAGTAAAAAAAACAGAATCATATTTTTGCTACATCAAATGATTTTATAATTCTAACGGTCCTATTAAGAAGTTTATTTTCTATACATTTTTATTACTGCAGTCTGGAAACCAACATCTAAAATATGTACTAGATGGATTGATATCTTGTAATATTTTTACTTTCTTGAGTAAATTGCGAGACAGCTGCGATAAAACGTTATTTAAATACATGGAATAGTTTAAATTGAAAGACAAATTACATTAGACACACTCAATAGTCAATTTATTAAAATATAGTATATCTAATCTTTAATATTAATTCAGGTGCTGAAATAAAAGAATTCTTGTATTTCAAGAGATAATTTAAAGGGTCATAACCAAAATTAAAATATTTCGATGTTTGTAGATAGATCAGGTTTTTATTTGTAGTAATGTGGAGTTTAATTCTTTCAAGAGTGAGTTTTGTAGCGCATTTCGTTTTGATATATCTTTATTAATATTTAGGATAAAATTTGTCTAAATTTTCTTCACAAGTATTCAGAAGATCTCATAACGATATGTATTTCAATGAAAAATACCAATTCCTACATATTATGGTAGAATTCCTTTCAGTATATACAGCGCTGGACATAATACAATGTTCATACTCCTTTATTGGTTGAAAATCTACTAAATGTGCCTACCCACACCGCCCTTTGGTCTTGTTTTAATCAGATGTATCTCGGAGCTCTGATATCAGGAATGATAAAAGGAATGTCTCGCGAGGTAATACAACTTTGCCAAGATTTAAGTTGCCATGTACCCAAATATGCAAGTGAAGTTAAAAAATAATTAAAAATACACTTAACTCCCTTTTTACACGGTTTTGAAATAACACGGTCCAACAAAAAGCACGAATACATATTTTAACTATATTTTTATACGGATTCTTTATTCTAACACGATTCCCGTAAACAATTGTGTTACATAATTTCAATTTCACACATTATTGCATCCAGGTGTTCAATAAAGGGCATCAAATTGCATACATTGTAGAAGCTTAATAATTCTACCTATCTTTATAGGATTGTCTCAACCTCATTCGCACTAACGCTAATATTTTTTTTTATACCATGTTCGCTCCCAACGTGGAGCATATGGCTCTATAAAGTGTGAAGATATCCACCCAGAAAGAGGAGTATATGGATCTCCGCAGTGTAAAGACATCATGACAGGTTATTTTTATTATTCACAAGAATTGCTTGTCAGACAAATACTCAACCCAATGGGCACCCTTCCTGCCTTTTTCGGATTTTAAAAATTCGACAGATGGGGAATTGAACCCACATTCCCCGGATTGTTCGGCGCACACGCTACCAACTACGCTACTGGGCTAATAAGAGCGGTTTAAAAAAGTAAAAAAGTCAATTAACACTTGGCCTGTGGGAACCGTTATATTAAGTTATTGTGTACTACATTTTTATAAGAAAACCAGAAAACTTTCGAAAAAAACTTAAAAAAAGAGTTGAGTGCACTGCTCTAGTAAAATTGAAAGAAGAAGGCTCTTTTTCATTACTAGGCATTACTAATTTCTAGTTATTTAAACAATTCCATTTTGGTTTGTTTAAAGCCTATAGAAGCATTTTTTTATTGATTGAGTTATAATTTATTAGATCTTTTTTCTGGCAGAAAAGTCAATAGAAATTTAGATTTTCAACCAGAGTTGACAAATAATATTAAAAATATTGCAGAGATTCCAACGAATGCAGATAAAAAAACAAACCAATACCTCACAAAAAAATTTGGTTTTTGTTGATTTACCTCCTTTTTTTCTCTATTTCTTGGAGTTTTCTTCCCAAATTTGCTTTCAAATTTTTCAATTTCTTTACGATTTTTTTCATCTTCTTCCATTTGCTTTTTTTTCAATTCTTCTTCTTTTACCAATAACTTGTTCCGCCTTATTTTTTCACATGTTTCATCACAAAGAACATTGGATTCACTATTTCCAATCTGCAAAAGTAAGCACATACAACTAACGAAAAAAACATGTGCCTAGGTAATAAAATCTGATATTAATAAATTATGTGGCCAATGAATGCTTGTTCATTAATGAAAACAATACAGTAAAAAAAAAACTACAATACTTGAAAATCTTACCAAATTGCAGGCTATGTCCTTTTTGATACGGCGACACAGACAATACATTCTGGTTTTACTCTCACAAATCTTGATAGTGCAGACTCCAGAATGGCATATAGAACTACATCTATGCCCACATACCAACTGAAAACAATTTTCTAAAATTATGTTTCATCACTATGATTTATACCTTTATGATTTGATTTCTCTCTTACAACTCTTCTGACAACAATTTTACTAATTGGGCTGGTTCATATCCATTTTCTTAATATTCTGAGAATCTTATATGAATTGCCGAATTTCAAAACCCGCTCTAGCCGATTTTTGAATAAAAATAGTTAAGAAATTCAGTGCTACATCGCAAGGGCTATCAATTTTTCTAGTCGGATGTTGAAAATTCCATCCTATTTCGTCAGAAATTTAAATTAAATACTGAGTGCTTCAAAATCCGGTCCGAACGATAAATAACGATTTGCAAAATCCTCCTACTTAACTGATCAATCAGATGTTGCGATTTGCAGAATGGTTTATATGATCTCTATACAAACATGGTGTGTAGTGAAAATAGTCCCAATTTTGCTCTAATTATTTGACAGTTTTTACTAATTAATAATGGATGTTTCTTTAATTAGTGTGACAGCATCTTAACCCGAAAAATCAAGGAAGCACTTGAGAAATCCAGATGTATGAAAACGCAGTGCTTAGCGCAAAGAAAGATATTTAAAGATCGTGGATCCCAACTGTCATTTTTGATATTTATTTGTTAATAATCCAGTAGCGTTAATATAAATTATAGTTTAGTGTGGCTTAATTTTTTCGTTTTTGCTGTATATATTATATAATATTTTACAGTTTTTTTGATTTTATAAATAAATGATTGTACAATTTTCGATTACACGTTTTTAATATAATTTCATTGGGGTCAAAAATATAATTAATAATAAAAATAATTGAATCGGCAAATTATCAAAGATAATCAATCAAAAAATATTTTTGTTTGATTATGTGGGTATGTATAAATCATTGTGTTTGCGTCCGATAAAAAACTGGATTTTTATTCAAAATCAGAGGCTGAAGATATTTTCATTATACATATCGAATTATAAACGAGACAAACCTAAATAAAATATATTATACTATCACATTTGCTGCTGATCCTATACTTGTCAAGCACACCTCAATAGAAGTGAGAAATAAACACCGATAAGTCACAACTTCTGAGTTCGTAAAAACGTTTAATTAGACAGTTATTTTAAAACTGTAATAAGTCAATTATTATTTTCCTAATTGGTACCAAAAAATAATAAAGCAGCTGTTTAATTTATTCTAAGGATCAGCAGACCAACAACAAAGTACACTAAATGAACAATTTCTTAGATTTTTATAAGTAATAAATAAAAACGATTTGCCAACATAACCATAGTATATACGACTCATGGATACTTTGGGTGTTTTTTCCCCTTAAATAAATAATTATTCTTATACACCTTTAGCATGCATTTTTCACTGCACAATTATAAAATCAAGTTAAATGAAATGCAAAAAAATTATTGGTCCGTAATTATTTGAATAAGATAATATTTTTATTGTATATTTGTTAGAATATACATGGTCACTACCGAATTATTATTTCATGTCGGAAATAATTAACTGTGAGACAAAATTTGCTCTATTGGCAAATCTGAGTGGTAAAATCCTTTCTGACAGCAAGTATCAAAATCCCTTTTCATAATAAATCAAATGCATTTATTGACAATTATACGCCATATTAATTGAATTAGAGGTTTAATTCTACTTTTACTTTTATCCCCGAAGACCATATTAACCTAAATAGCACTCAAAATCACAATATATACCCAAAACAGTTTTTTGTGATTTATTCAAAACTTAAAAAAACCTCCTGAGCGCGATTTGCAACTTGGCGACTCATATGTAGATGAATGGAAATGTCATAAATGTGGGTCCACTAATACTCATAATAAAAAAAAAAGAGTACAATCATAATACTAAAATCTGATATTGTGTATTGTTGGGACTGAAGTTCAGTTAAAGGGCAAAATATTTTTAACAGTTATATAAATAAGTAAACTGTGTAAGTTTGAAATTTTTTATACCGTTTTAATGCACTGCTGCTTGCAAGAGAGATGACTTTCTTTAATTGTTTCGTCTGAGCTTGTGAGGGCAAAACATTTTATAAAAAGCTCTGTTAAGCCACAGTGACAAGAACGTTTCAAGAATTGCTGACATTCATCGCATGGTGCTGGATGACATTGTTTATTGCAAGCATGGGTGCATCCTTCAGGTCTTGGCAGTTCACAATGACGGTCACAATTTTCACAATTCCCCAATGCAATCTATAGTAAAAAATATGAAATATATTTGTAAAACAAGTTGATGGATATAATTTGGCAACATTATCATCTATTTAACCAATATTAATGACTGACTTTAGTAGTTTTGGTTTAAAATTCAGTGCCTTCAACAATTCAATGCCTTCAGCAATTCAATGCAATTCTTTTTTGACTTATTTTTTTCGAATTGATAGATATAATTAATAATTTATAGTATGATATATGCATAATAAAGGTAATCTTCAATAATACCCTTGTCTTTTAAATTACTAGTCATAAAGAGATTTTTGTATCCGTTTGTAATTTTTTAAATATCTAGAGTGAACATTAGAACCCCACATTTCCTCGCATTTGTTCCAGTAAGTTTTAGAACAAGGTTATCTTGAATTTTTTCATCCATTTCGATTATCTTAGATTTCCTCCAGCGGTTTACGATTTTTATCCATTTATCAACCACCATGAACAACAGATAATTTTATGTGCCTCTTAGACATCAATATTGCATATATATTAATTGGACATAATTATTTCATAAAACTTTTTGTATAAAATTATATTATCCAATATTTACAAAAAGATGTGGTTACAAAAGGTCGTCATTGGTATAAATAAGTGATTGACTAATCATAACATAAGAGTATGAGTGTTTTCATATTCAAAAACATAGATAGTTGAGTTTTACTTACACTATGACATTCTCGGGAACATGCATGGTTGGTACATGGCAGTAGTTGACCACATATTCTGCCACACGAAGATACTTTTGCTATACTACATGGCCACTTTGATTCCTCGTGGTGTCCTAAGCATGAACGAACTACTGGAACTTGACAGGGTGGGCATGGGAGAGCTTTTACTTCAACCTGAATCAGACGCAATTGCAGCAGAGAATTAAAAATTGACATATCTTCAACATAAATATCTTACTCAGCTAAACATTTTTTTATCATATAAATTTATTTCACAAGCGTTTAGGCTAAAAATGGTATGAATAGTACGTATTACACTCAAAATTTTAGAATACAGGTAACTCTCCTACAACACAGTTTTGCTCATAAATGATAAGAAAATTGCGGAAACCCTCGCATAGCATGGCAACATACAACACGTAAAGGCAATGCCAATTATCAAAAGTCAGCCAGTCTTAGAGCTCGGTGACGCGTGTTGAAAGTAGTGCCAGATTTTTTTTTCCGCTACAAGTGTTTTTTTTATTCAATATACATCGGGGTTTCCCAAACTATGTTCCGCGGAGCACTGGTGTTTGGAAAGCTTTTATACACTGTAACAAATTTAAAGATCTTTTTACTAGTAAGAATTACCCAACCTAAAAAAATAAGCTAAGTGTTTCGTTAAAATTTCCAGGTGTGAGAAGTGTTCCATTGCAGAAAAAGTTTGGGAACCCCTAATATACGTAATATGAATATATTATTATAATAGTTATTCGAAATATCAATGGTGTACTTAATATGCTGCATTTGACAGTGTATAGACTGTCAATGTACTACAAGTGTTAATTTTAACAGGAAATTTAATTAATTAAATTTTACGACATAGAAAACGCTTAATGTGAAAAATCAGATATTGACCTGATCGGATATTGAAGATAATTTATGAATCAGAGTAATTTCAAATGTCTTGACAAGAGCCCCTGTGCTTTCCTAATCTATTCCAATCCACAAGTACAGTAATAGTCCATAAGAACACTAATTCTCAAATATCCAGTAGTTTCCAAACATGTTTTATCATAGTCAGTCAGCCTATGATACATAATATACATGAAAATAAATGAATATTACACAATTTGAGATTACTTTAATGCAATTCAAATAAGCTGACTGTGGTTCATAAATAATTGATATTGACATGTTTATTGATGTTTGGGTTATGGGTGTCAAAATCTTATTTTGTTTTAGTTCTCATAGATGGAGTCGCAACGAATATGAATGATTCACTTTGTTTCTTGCTTCACTTACTTTTACAATCCCTGTTTCTTAACTTTTATACAGAAAACTAGATGCTTCTGGATGCTTTATTTGAAAAACTTACCTCAAATGGATAAAAATATGGTTTTTTTTAGATCTACATGCACATCCAATTATTTGCACAAAATATACAGTTGAATGTGAAAATTTTGCGTGAAATTGCTGGATTATTTAAATTAAGGAGACAAGATATAATTTTAACATAATCATCTATTATGAGTCAAAATTTACAAGTATACTTATGCATTATGGAACAACGTGATAAAATGGTTGTCTAGGAAAATATATGAACATTATTTTAAATGTGATTTAAATGTAATTATAGTAGTATAAATGAGTGTAGCTCGAGCAGTATATCTCATTGGGGGTGGTTTATCAGCCTAAACAAATTAAAAGAGTAAAAATAATTTAATTGCCTTTGGAGCTTGTAAATCCCAAGGGCCAGTAGCTTTAGGTGTTGGTAGAACTACTTGTACAGCATTGTGACACTGTGAATAGCAACTATGTTCGCAGGCCAATATCTTTCCACAAGTTTGTTTGCATGGAGGGCAAGAATCAAAATGGCATGGATGAATATTCTCTTTTGCATGGCTACAAGATGCTGAAAGTCTGAAATATAAACAAAAAATATAATATCTCAAGTATTTTGTATGTGTTGAAAATTTTTTTATGTTACTTTTAGGCTTCAGAAAATTTTCCAAAGAAATTTTCTTACTTTAGAGATAAGAGATAGTACACTTATTTAAAACATGTCTAAGTTTCCTCTCATCATTTACTGTTCCATATATTAGCGGTAAATGCTGGTATACTGGAATAAATTAAAGCTTGGTGAATGTGGTACAGTGGCGTAGCTTTATATTCAGCGCCCTAGAGTAATTAAAATAGTTACGCCCTCATATTTTCTCATTTTTTTTAGGTCTCACGTTGTTTTACGATTTTTGCTTCCTTTCCATCTTTCAGGCTACCTTATTTTTTTACTTCCTACCAGAATTTGCGTCCCCCATAATTCGTGGTGTGCCTGGAGCAGTTCGCTCCAACTGCTCTTCAGTGGCTCCGTCACTGGTGTGGTATAAAAAGTATTAAAGGGTTTTTTTTTTTTTTACTATGGGTGTCGGATTCTGTTACCCTGCTTGTTATGTAC